>JASSUY010006747.1:0-26054 GCA_032466535.1 Forpus xanthops
TTTTTACATGTTTTTTTTTTAATTTTTATTTTAATAATATATTTCCCTCTTAAAAAAATATAAAAAAAAAAAAACAAGCAAAAAAAAAACACACACACAAAAAAAAAAAAAAGACCAAAACCAAACCCCAAAACCAAACCCAAAAAACTCTACTTGTAGAATGGTAGTCCAGACTGTGGGCTGGTCTATGAAAGAAGACAGACAGTAAATCTTTTCCCCCAGATAAATAGCCTCTATGGACCTTATACTGATATATGATTTATCTACATTCTAGTGGTGTAGGTTGCTTGAAAAACTCAAGAAGGTGAATGATTTCAGTAGAAGAAGATAGCTTGCGTAAAAGACTTTAGGATAAATCCTTCCTTCTTCATATTTCATCCTTTTGTCCAAAAAGAATATCAGTTCTTGAGTAGAGCATGGGCCTGAACAGGTGAATCTTCATTTAATACTACTTTAAACAGCTTGACATATTAATCAATTTTTTTTTTTTTTTTTTTTTCACAGCAGCTGGATGTTGCATGAAAGCAAATTCATACTTAACCCTGTCTTTATGAAATACTGTGTAAAGCCTGTGACCTGTGAGAGGGGACACTAATATAGTAAATGAAGAGATCATGGTACACAGTAGATCATCTCTCTTGCTTGCCTGATAGAGCATACCTTGACAGCCAAAGCACTAAAGCAGTTAGTGACGATTCCGCAATTCGTTTACTGGATAGCTTTCTTGAAACATCATAAAGGGAACCCATAAAATAATTATTGATGAAAATAATTTTTAAGCTTGATAAATAGGGAAACAAAGAGGCCTTTTAGTAACTACAGGTAAAAAAGTGTACCCAAAATCCTACTCCCTATTTATTTTCCTCAGGTATTTATCTGTCACTTATATGACTGGTTTCCCTGTCATGTGATGGGTTTAGTCAAAGGGCAGTGCAGAAGTTGGATAAAAAGACTTTACAAAATGCCCAGGTGAATTTTGTGGATAATATGTCAAACCCACATTAAAATAAAATTTTAAATGATTAACTAACCTAACCAAATATAGTGGCTAAAGGACTCAATGCTTTCCTGCAAGTAGCAAAACAAGCATTGCGGAAAGAAGCAAGTTCCATAAAGTGATTTGTCAAGTACACAATGCACAAAGCATTGAAATTTTTTATGGCATTTTATAGGGGAAAGCTGGGAAAATAGAGTGGTTGTGAAAAAAATTCTTGTCTTTCTTCTTCGCCTTGTGGCAAAGGCTGTCTCCAAAAAGCATACCTATTAAAGCAATCAAATATTGACTCTAAAATATAGTCTTGATTTTTTTTAATAACACTTATGCACATTTATCTACATGTGCAAACAGATATATGTGCATCTTTCCCACTGGAAGACGCTATTTTTTAGTTTTTGCCTAATGATATACACACATTCACAATGATAATTATGTCTCATTTATACCTCCATACCAGGATTAACTGAAAATCGACAACATTGATGGAATAATACAGATGACCAAATCAAAGATAATGCCTCTTTTTCAACCTACATTTTCAATTCCTTAACTTTTCTTATTCAAATTTTAATTAAAAATCCTCGTATCAATCTCCATCATTTGTGTAGTCTTTATGGTTTTCCTATGCTACTTTTCCTAGCAGTAAACTAAATAGTGTCATGTTAAAATCCCTATAATTTCTCCATCGAATTTTATATTCCTGCATGTTCTCTCTAACATTTTTTGGTAGCAATATACTTTCCTGTAAAGGGAATGTAAACACATTTCCTTAAAAGGCCTATTCCAACCTGCCTTAATATTTGGTTATCTAACAAAATGGCTTTGATAAATTATTCAAGGACAGTAGTATTTGTTTCAGATGACTTTCCATTTCATGGCTGTTCAGTGTAACCCAGGTTTTTGGCTTTTCTCCATATCCTCAGGAAGACCTTCTTGTTATTGTGCATCATTTTTTGTCTACTCATACATCAGAAAGTCTTTGTTGAAAAGTGTGTGGGATATTTAAGATTAGGTTCATAGTGTTCCTTTTTATATTTTGCCCAGTGTAGAAAAAGAAGCACTGGGGCAGGTTTTTCTTAAATGGTTGAGAAACAAGGATAGATATTGTGATGGTTATTGTACTTTTCATTCTTCAAAAATTTTTGTGCAATGCCTTCCTTTTATAACTCTATTCTTTCTTAACATCTGCTTGCATATTAGTGAAAATTGTATTTTCTGAAAAACTGCCTTTTTTATATCTATTATTTTATTTTCTCTCCCAGTTGCGTGTGCACCAGATTCATTATATTTCATTTGCTTGCAGAACAGGATAGAATATTATGACACATAAATTAAAATAGTGGTGTATTTAGACTTGCTGATTCCTTATATGTCAGATTAAATTCTGTGTTTCCTCAATGGAAAGAGAAAAATGAGAGTTAGATTTAGGGGACATATAGATTAAAATTTAGTGATTCTTCACATAATGGTTCTAAATAGGAAAAGAGAAGGATTCATCAGTGTTCTGCTGTCTGCCTTTTAGATAGGCCACTGAAATGGAGCAACCTGAAAAACCTTATCCTGCATGTTTCTTGCATAATTCACTCAAATTCGTTGCCCATATTTTATTATTTGTAAAAATAACATAAATACCATAATTGTTCAATTCTTTTTAAATTTTATTACATAAACCTTGTATCTGGTGTGTGTGTATATATATATTTAATAGAAATACTCTAACACTATTAAAGGGAAAAAAAAGCAAACAACCAAACAAACAACACAAAACCAATAGAACAACAACAGGGGCAAAAATTTCAAGGAGCTAGCAAGCTGCTTTCCTTATAGAAAGGAAATAAACTCTACTTGTTCTGGAATTCATGACTCACAGATGTACTGAATACTCTTTTTGGGAGCCTTACCACTAGTCTTTTCTGAATGTCATGCTGCATTACCTCAAGGCTTTTTGAGGACAGTTTTACATGTCTGCAAACTTTATGCCAATAATGAAAACACAAGACAAGTTTAGCCAGAGTTTGTGAGAAGTAGCTTATGCTGTTTTACCATAATGTAACGTTTTTCATCCTTGATGAAGAAAATTTGATGTTGGTGCCAACTTATCTTGCCTTGTTCAGAGACACAAATCTAGCTGTAGTGAGGATGTACTTCACTGTAAGTACAAGGCTCATGTGATCTAGTTTTCAACTTCCCACTGACTGCTGTGAGTTTTTCTGTGTTCATCACTGTTTTGTAACTGTAACTTCACATTGCTGGTGAAAAATAGCTATCATGCACTTCATTCACAGCTTCTATAACTGACAGCTTGCCCTAAGTCACAGTAGCTTCAGGCTTATAGACAGTTTTCATTCTGAAGGTTAAAGAATCAGTTTTCTAAGCAGGCTTTCAAACATTAAATAGGCCAAGTAAATACAGAGTCTCCTTATTATTATGAAAATGAAGAAAGTAATCAAGACGTTGCTTTCACTAGTGCTGCTTTGATATTTATAGAAGGGGTTTGTCCAGTGAAAGACGAGTAATATCCTTTACACATTCAGTTTCTACACATGACCAGACCATGAGCTTTGAGAAATTCCAGTTGCGTGTTTGCAAATATTAAAACAAAATGTTCAAGAAATGTGACTTCTCAGTAGGTCTTAAAAGGACTGTGAAAGGAAGATGACTATACGCCTGAAAATTTTGAGGAAGCTGGAAAAGAAGATAATTTCTTCTCTGTAGGGATAAGTTCTTACTGATTAGGAATTTTCTGCTCAGTTTTAAAGCAGCATATTGATGATCCTTCTCTACATTTAGACACCTTAATCAGTTAAATTTCCAGCTCAGAAGATTGATAAGAATAGACACTCGTCACAAGATAACCTTTAGACCTCACTCCTAATTCTACTGCATGGAATATTGAGAATCTTAGAATGGCATTGTTGGTCAGAGTAATGCAATTTCAACTATTTATGCTTGTCACTTCTCATTTTCAAACTTTAAGATGCAAATTATAAGGTCTAGCATATATAATCCCAAAAGGAACTACCTACACAAAAAATAATGGCCTGCTCTCAAAATGTTCCTTTTTTTGGCTGTTCTTATCTGTAAATGAAATATACTGAGAATACGCCCAAACAATCACACAAACTGCAAGTGAATAGTCTGTTCATTAACTGATCACTCGTTTCTCTTTCAGGTCATGAGTGTTGGTGAAATAAATGCTTCAGTATAGCCAAGCTTGCAGATTGTTTAATAGTAAATATAATCTCTACCTCAGAGGACCTCTAGATTTTGCTGCAACACAAGACATACACCACCCAAAACAAAACTCTGCATAAGTATATTGCATGATTCTCCGAATACCTAAAAGAATGAAGTATTACTTTCTTCTCTTCAAATCCAGTGGTAAATTGGATGGCAAAGGAACGTTGGTAACCTTACTTCCTCACAAGGAAGGACAAGACAAAAAAGTTAATTCCCTGAATTTATGTTTAAGGCTTCAGACTTTAAAGGACTCATTCTTCTTTAGCCACATCAGAAATACCGATTTTATTTGTTGAGGTTTTTTTTTTTTTTTTTTTTGGGGTTGTGTTCTTTTGAATTATTGAATCTCAATTTTTTTTTCTTATACCTTCCTTTTCCTTTTTTACCTGGTATGGATTTAATTCACTGTGTTCACTATATATATCCAAAATGATAGGTAGGTTTTTATTAGCATAACTCAGAAATTGAAGTAAAACATGACAATGCCAAACAAAGGGTGCCTAAGCATGCTGATAAAGAACACTGTAGCTTAACTCTTCTTTATAATACATTTTTTAAAGCCCAGGATAATGAACAATATAAATTTATGTATTATGCAGGAATATGAAGTCACTGAATAACTGCAAAATATCTTAGATTAAGTAATGCTTCTGGTAAAGCTCAGCAATAAAGGCATTGCAAAAAGATTTGCTATAAATAATATATATATATATATGCAAGTACACATATATGTATATAAAACCCCCAAACACAACAACAACAACAAAAAATCACCAAACCAAACCAGCATAAAAAAAAACAACAAACAAACAAAAAAAAAAAACGCAAACCACAAAACCCCGAATCAAAGCTATATAGGTAAAGACTGGAAACTGCCTTCAGAATTTTTCTATGAAATGTCAGTATTTTTCAGTAAAAATATTTTTAACATCTTTTGCCTTTCTCATAAGTTTCTCTCCCATCACCATATGCTCCACATTATAAAAAAGTAATAATTTACCTGGCTAAGTGGCTGCACACTGTGATATACTTGAAAGATCTGTTTTCA
The DNA here is from genome assembly GCA_032466535.1 of Forpus xanthops. NCBI lineage: Eukaryota > Metazoa > Chordata > Aves > Psittaciformes > Psittacidae > Forpus > Forpus xanthops. The sequence goes on from JASSUY010006747.1 coordinate 5,286, forward strand.
ATTGTTTCTAAACAGCACTGTGAATACCTTGGAAAAAACAATTTTATGAACCCTAATTTGCACGAAGAAGCTGATGTCCTCATTAGAAGACTAGGAAAACTCTGGTTTCGCTGCCTATTAACTTATTCTGGCAGCCAGAGATCTCTAAAAGTTTAAGGTCAAAAGGAAGGTTGATATAGCAGGATTTCAAAGAGCTGTGGAAAATGAGACAAAAAGCTGTTTTACACAGTGAGAGGGGTTTCTCAAGTAATCTCTAAACCTACTTTTGGCTGCTACAAAATACAGTAGCAGAATTTTTCAGCCACAGGAACTCTTTCTTTCACTGAAATCTTGTTTTGCCTTTCTCCACAGCAACTTTCTGTAAAATCCATGATAAAGTCATGAGCCTCAATCCCTACTAGTTAAATTGGTCATTAGCTTGATGCACTTCATCTGAATTCTCATTTGGGGTTCTTGCCTGGATATGGTGGCTGACATGGTTGCTTTGAACTCTCACAATTGCAAAGACCCATTGCAAATCTATATCTCTCCTGTCTGTCTACACTAACAATTTTGCTCTTAGGTCTTAACTTTTCTATTGCACAATTTTTACGGCATGGATTTCTCTAAGAAATTAAAAATTATCCTGTGACATTACTAATTAATTGCAGATACATACACTGGAACTGTGTGCCTTCTTGTTGTGGTTTAAGCAGGAACTCATGCAGTTTGCTCACTCACTCCACCCTCTTTCTTCCCCGCACTCCCAAAGGGATGGGGAGGAGAATGAAAAGAGTCTGATTCCCACTGGTTGTGATAAGAGCAGTCCAGTAACTAAGGTATAACACAATCCCACTACTGCTACCACCAATAATAATACAAGAGAAAATACAAGGAAAGAGAATACAAGAGGTCTTCACTTGATACCAAGCCATGCCATGCAGTGCCCCACCACCACCTGATACCAAGCTCAACTATGCAGTGCACCCCATCACCTCATACCAAATCCCACCAGGCCGTGCATCCCCCCAGTACCACCATCTTTCCGGGTCTCTGCTCTCTCCATTTCTACATCCTGGACATGACATGCCGTGGTATGGAATACCTCTTTGGCCAGTTTTAGCCAGGTGCCTTGTCTCTGCTTCTGCCCGACTTCTTCCCGGCTCCCCTCCTCCGTGGCAGAGCATGAAACTTGGAAAGTCCTTGGTCAAACCAAAACATTCTAAACTGCAACTATAAACACTGGTGTTATCAGCACTGTTCCCAAGCTGAAAATCCAAAACACAGTGCTGGATCAGCTACCACTTAAAGGAGAAAAACGAGTGCTGCTGCTGAACCCATGACACTTCCCTACCCCACTGAAAAAAAGAGGCACAAAGCATGTATAGACAGAGTATTTACCAACTGACTTAAAATTTAAACTTTTGTAATTCAAAGACCAGGGAAAGGAGGAGAGGAAAGGGGCAATGCGCAGCACTACCATTAGAAGCTGAATAGCTTTCTGCATAGTGCAATACTAAACTACCCTGAATCCTCTCACATTCTTGCTGCTAGCCCACTTTATTTCAAATTTCTCTTGAATACTGCTGAAATCCATAGGAAAATGCCTGTTAATTTCCAGGTGTTGACTGTATTTATTTTTCTGTTCTGTGGTATTTAAGAACTAGTGTAAATTTTTTAAAATATACTTTTCTTCATGATGCCTAGGTGTTTTTTTCATTTGCTATTTTATCTAGGTATCTAGAACACTGAGAGTAGTGGTAATGATGGTATTGCTTCTAGATAGGAAGAGAGTAAAATCCCATTTGGATTTATATTCTTAATACAGTAAAGGAATCCAGCTTGTGTCTATGATGAAAACATGGTGGGCTTTGGTGGTGGGGGTTTATTTTTAGACCTGCAAAACTCACCATTTAAACCAGCATTTACTGTAGTAAATGGTAAGTAATTGATGGAGGCTAATTGCAGTACCTTATCAACAATGATCGTCATTAAATTCTGATCTTTATTGCTTAACTTTTTTATAGCACTATAGAAGTCTCCAAGATTTCACTTTTTATGTTAAGACAAGCTTCACTGTTTCCTAAATTTCCAACTGCATATTGCCTCATAGCCCTGCATTAGGACTTCAGGTATTGCCCAGCCACATTATCATGGTACTCAAGAGATGTACTGCAAAGTGAGTGGAACTTCATAAAATATTTGAAGCCTCCTAGTATAAAATCTTTTAAACCTCCTTATATACCTAAATATTCTAGGAATATGTTACTTTTTCCTTGATAGATGTAGATTGATACAATTGGGCTAGTTAAAACACAGCATTAAAGCATTGAGTAGGTTTAATGTATTTGTTTGAACTTCTGCTGTTAATCCTATGCACAAGCTGTAATTTATTTCCTTTTCTCATTATGCACTAGACTGAAGAGAAGTAAGTGTTGTGCTAAAGTGTTTGTGTCATATTGATAATGTTGGATACATAGCTATGAGGCTGTTGCGCAGCAACAAAGTATTACCTTTACATTGCAAGACCACTGTAATTTTTGTATGTTATCCTCAGAATATGAAAATAAACTGTTGTAGAAGGCATTCGGTGGATTTACATTTTTTTGGGTCATTCTGTCTTTTCCAAATGATCTTGAATGTATATTTCCTGCTAAATTTAATAAGAACACCCCCCCCCCCCCCCCTTCAAACTAATTAGCTAATTATGGGCCACAAAATGTTCATTCTGTCCCTCTCTATTTTTATCCTTGTTTATTTCTGAAGTGTGAATGGGGTGGAAAATCCATCCACTAAAAGGGAGATACAGATAATTGAACTCTTTTCATACAGTTCCAGGTAGAAATCAAATCCAAGACCTAGAGGTGAAAGGTGAGCTCTGTAACTACTAAACCAAACTATTCTTGGTAATTATCATCATGAACATAATTATTAACATGTCAATTATACTCACAGTATTACATCTCTCCAAAGGGTTTAACTCTACTGATTTTCAACTTGTCATGTTTTTTTTGGTAGCCATCCAGTTGGAACAAAGTTGCTGGATATTATTTTTGACACAAAAGGGTAACATACTTTTCAGAATACGTGATATATATGTTTTGTCCTCAATGACACTTGTAGGCTTCCAGATTTTGATTGCTTGGTAACACTACTTGGCATAGTGAGGTATCTATTTCAATAGATTTAAATAACTTATTACACAAGAAATAAAAAACTGCATCCAGACTCCTCTCTTAAAATCTAAAGCTAGAAATTGATTTATAATACTGCATCCTTTGATTTTAAAATAATTCTCATTGTCTGCTAACAATTTTTTACATACCAGTTTCCTAAAATTTACTTAGCCAATGTATGAAGTCAAGTAATCTATCTATTTTCAAATATTTTGTACTTAATACCTTATTAACTCTGAGTATTCAAACATAAAATGATTAATAAAATAAGGTTTCATGATCAGTGAAAACCACATGAGATATTTCTGAGCCTTTATTAATTCTACATAATCATCTTTAGTGCTTGTACATTGTGGTTGAGTTCTAGTTCATTGGTATTTGAGCATCTTTGACTTAAGGTGCCATATTATTCTGCCTGTATTTATAGGAGTAGAACTTTCAGAAAATGCTTATGAGAGAGACCAACCTATCTGGGAGAAGAATGGAGACTTCAGCTTGAAGACTGAGTACTAAGTACCAAGGCAAAAGTGACTCACATTCTAAAGATATGTGAACTTGGCACAAAACAAATTAAATAAAACAATGTTAAATAACATTCCTGTTCTCATCACATGAGTGTGAAAGAGACTTTGTTTAACTACTATAAAATCCTTAAATCTTTGTAGAAAAATGTCAAGCTTCCTACAGGGCTGGAAGAAAGAAGGCTACAGTAAGCCTGGGATAGTATTAAAAAAGGTACCACTTGAACTAAATTATCATTTTAGGTTCCTTCCAACTGAAATATTCTGTTCTGTTCTGTTCTATTCTAAAAATATTCTTTCCCAACCCCACCCCCATTCTTGTGCTCTTTCATTGGCATCTGATTTTGACCACAGGATGCTGCATTAGACGAACGTTTGGACTGATACTGTAGGGCCATTTTAATGTTTTTCTGCAAGAACTATCCTTTTGACAGTTATAAACTAAGCCTGCAGTGCGGCCTGAGAACATCTGCTCTACCAGCAGGATGTTGGATTTAGTGACAGGACTTAGGTGCAATCAAGAATCTAGGAAAAAAAGAGATGTGTATATTGCCAGCTTGCACAAATGGATGATTCATGATTACCACACTTTAAAGGGTGGACCGATTCCTAGTACTTTTGTAATGAGCAAGAAGATGTAGGAAACTAAAGGGAAGGCTCCAAGCTCAAACTCTAACTCAACCCAGTGTTGTAGATATGTAACTTGCTAGTACAACCATAGCAGGGAAATAGAAAAGATTTGCCATTAGTACAAAATAAGCTTACTAATGCACAGAGAAACATGCAATAGATTTGAAGGACACTCCATGTCCTCTCAATTCCTCCTAAAAGAAGGATGTCTTTGGATACTATAAAAAAAAAAGCACTTTTATGAAAAGATAGATTTATCAAAAGACTAGGGATGAAAAAAACACTATATTGTGAAGTCCATCATGGACTTAAGCTATTCTGCAGATATTAGTGTCACACAAAACTTAAAAGCTAACCATACTACACACCATAGAACACGAAAATTAAGGCCCACAGATAAGCTGTCTATAAACATGTTAGGATATAATGATGTCAACTTTGGAAGAAAAACAATCAAAACCAACCCAACTGCAGTTGTACCATGGAGTCAGGAAATATTACCACAAAAAAATATAAATTATATTTACAATGCCAGATAAAATACTAAGCTGGAAATGATCAGATAAATATCGGAACGTGAAAGACTTTATAGAACCATAGAATAGTTAGGGTTGGAAAGGACCTTAAGATTACCTAGTTCCAATACCCCTGCCAGGGGCAGGGACACGTCACACTAAACCGTGTCACCCAAAGCTATGTCTAACATGGCCTTGAACACTGCCAGCGATGGAGCATTCACAACTTCCCTGAGCAACCCATTCCAGTGCCTCACCACCCTTACAGATATCAGGGTGGCTGAAGTCCCCCATGAGAACAAGGGCCTGCGAGCATGAGGCTGTTCCTATCTGTCTGTAGAGTGCTTCATCCACTGAGTCCTCTTGGTCAGGTGGTCTGTAACAGATCCCCACAATAATGTCTCCCATGGCTGTTCTACTTTTAATCCTGACCCACAAACTCTCTGCTGACTGCTCACCTGTTCCCAGACAGAGTTCCATACTCTCCAGCTGATCCCCAACATAAATAGCAACTCCCCCTCACCATCTGATAGGCCTGTCTTTCCTAAAGAGCCTGTAACCTTCCATTCCAACACACCAGTCATAGGAGCCATCCCACCATGTCTCTGTAATAACTATGATATCATACCCCTGTAGACATGGACACATTTCCAATTCCTCTTGTTTGTTCCCCATGCTATGGGCATTTGTATAGAGGCATCTGAGCTGAGTTCCAATTGAAGCCGGCTCATTGGCTGGAGCAGCTGGAGTATCTCTACACTGCTCCAAACATTTACTATAGGTGCTGGCAACTGACAGGGTGTATTGGGATGGAACGATGCCCCTCTCCCCCAACACATCTATTTAAAGCATCCTTGACCAGTCTGGCAAGCCTCCTACCAAATCCACTCTTTCCTTTCTTTGTCAGACCAGCTCCACTAGCCCCCAGTAGAGCTGGCCTACTATATCGAGTCCCATGTTCAAAGTACCCAAAGCCCTGGTTATAGCACTGCACTTCTAGCCATTTATTAACCTGGCCAATCCTCCTAGCCTTTTTAAGGTCCTTCCCTGTATCCTGAAGAATTGACAAAAAGACACTCTGAGCTCCAGAGCCCATAACCACCTCTCCCAGAGCTCTGTAGTCTTTGTGTTCTCCGGGCTACTGCTATGTATAGCAGTAGCAACCATGGATCACTAGAAGAGGGTAATAGTCAGTGGAACTGATTAGAGCAGGCAGCTTTTCTGCAGCATCCCTGACCTGAGACCCTGGTAGGCAACACACCTCCCTTGAGCCTGAGCCAGGCCAACAGATGGGTGCCTCTGTTCTTTTCAGAGTAGAGTCCCCGACTACTACAGCCTGCTGCTTTTTCCTGCCAGCACTAATAGTGAGCTTCTTTACCAGTGCATCACCCAGTTGTTCCTGGTGTGTTTCCTGGTGAGAGTGTGGTTCCTCACCAGCCCCCTGCAGGACAGTAAAGCAGTTCTGGGTAGGAACAACAGATTTAAGAGGAAGCCCCTGCCTTTTAATTGTCTTCTCCCTCCTTTTTTTTGTGTTTTTTTTTTTTTTTCTCTGTTACTGTTTCTCAGCTTCTCAGGTTAGCGGCCTCCTTACCTGTATTGAGCAACAGCAGACACTTGAGGCTCCTGCACAGTCTGGTCCTAGAACAAGCAGCGCGGTTTCCCCTCAGCTTCTCTGACACTTTTCAGCCTAGTAACAGCGTTCTGCAGCTCAGCCACTGCCGCAGGAGGACCTCCACCAGGGAGCACTGAGTGCAGCCCTGCCCATCGTACACCCTCACCTCAGGAGCACAGTGCAGGCACTCTCTACACCCCGAGCTCTGCACCGCAGCCTCCCCTCTCATCGGCTCTGAGTGCCTACACTGGCCACCGCCAGGGCAGCCAGAGCAGAGCTCCCAGACCGGACCCCACTCATACAACGAGCGCTCACCATCGCACTCAAACTACCACACAAAACACCTCAAACCCACCCCACTCACTCGCACTCCCTCGGGCAGGCCTTTAACCACTCACGGCTGGCTCCGCTCCTCCTGGCGCCGCCCTCTCTGCGTCAGCTCCTCGAGCCCGCTGAGGTGCCGGTTCCTGCGCGAGCCCTGCGGGGAGGTGCGGCTGCCTTGGTGCCTGTTGCTGCTCCGTGTCGGAGCTCCTGGACGCCGAGCCTTCCCCCGATCCGGCGCCGCCGGAGTCCCTCTCGATATCAAACAATGAAATTCAAGCCAAAACCACATATAAAAAGCGATCAGGTACTGTCCTCAAACAATTAATATGAAATTGACAATGTGTGGGTAAAAGAAACGTTTTCTGAGCACGTTTTACCCAGAAAAATACCAAGTACTTCAGCAAAGTAAAGCAATTTGTTAGTTTTAATAGCAAAAATGAATGGAAAAAGATAATGAAAATGAATGGAACAATTCTGTAAATTCAGATGACCAGCCATGTGATATTGCCAGCATGTTTGGTTAACAGTGTCATGCCAAAGTTGAGCTCTGCCCCATACACACTGGTAATGGGCTGGTTCTCATTCACTATGAAAGCAAAAAAAGGAAAAAATCCTTTGTAGCAGATGACTCTGGCACTATTTTGTCATGGCAGCTGCCCTCCTGCTTTGTCAGAGCTTCTCACCCTTGCAGCTGAGGACAATCATGCTCCAAATCCTGTTTGCTGTAGCTGACATGTGAACATGTCCTGTGCCCTCCACCATCTCTACTGTATAAGCAGTAACTTCCTACATAACCTGGAGGTTGCGCATACGTTTATAGTAAACTTGTGATTACGCACATGTTTATAGTAAAGATGATCCTTCTCTGCCTTGAAAGACCTCCTTTTGAATGAAAGCGAGTCTCTGATGTGTTTAGATCAACACTTCTGGTTTGTGTTTGCCATACCCAGGTCTATGGGCTGAGCCTGGATCTGGAAACAGGGACACCTGATTTGTGAAGTACAGTGGTACTTTGGCATGAGGAAACTCTGAATGTACCATGAAAGCCTCCTTCCTGGACACACATGAAGTCAAAATGAATACAGAATCCTAGAAAACAAGTGGAGAACATTTGGGCCACTGTCAGTCTGCTGTCTGTAGGTACAGGGCGCTGTAAACCAGAAGATCTTGCAAGAAACAAAGAAAAGAAGAGATGAAGGTCAAAGAAATAAATGTCAGCAGTCTCCACAGATACAGATGCTGAAAGTCTTGTTGGTTGTAGTACAAAAAAATAAATCTTGTTTTTAATTGAGATATGAAACTGATAATTGCAGCATTCTTGGTTGTTGCTTAGGAGGGATTAAGCTGGAATATGTTCCTTTACCTTGTATTACATATGCAGATGCAAAAGAAAGACCTTGTGAATGAGATGCAGTTAGTTTTGTGTCTCACTAGAAAACAGATGACTCAGTGTCAAATGCTCCAAACCTTCAAGTGATAAATCCATTTCAGAAACCCAGTAACTGTTACTACAAGCACATCTCTAAACAATAAAGGGTTTTTTTTGACTCGGCAATAAACACATTATTTGCAGCTGAGTAAGCTTTGTAACAGCTGAAGGCAGTAGAAGCCACAGATAAATTTGGTACTTATCAGGGTAGTTAAGAAAGCTGAGAGCACTTTTTCTCCCTCCCCAAAACCCACCCAACCAACACTGTCTTGTCTCAGGTAAAACTCACCTGATGTTAGCCAGAAATACTTCTGAATGCGTTTTGTCGGATATTATCTTCTTGTTTATTAGTACAAGATAGCTGATGTCACATTTTCCTGACCTCTCTACCATTTTAGCAAACTAGGAGAGTGTTTACTAAAAAACATTAAGATGATAACTTGTAACAATGTTAAAAAAATGTTAAATGAAATTAAAGTTGCATAAGCAGCATGAAGGAATAGCAAGTCTGTGAAAATGAGCTTAGAAAATTTTATATGGGCATTATATGAACATTAACATATGCAAAGCTGCTGAGCTCTTGTGTCTGCCAAAAACACAAGCCAACTCACAGAAAACTTCCTCATCATTGCAACAGAAAGTTGGAGTGTGGAGCAAAGTAATTATACATTTGCTTCTGTAAGTTTGAAAAAGAAATGCACTGGCCCTGATTTTCCTGAAATAGCTTTATTAGAAAATACTGCAGATAGGGAAGTGATTATGTATCTTGAACCTATTGTCCTTTGTCATCCGTATGTTTATTGCCTCCCAGGAAGTCACACTTCCGGGCAGGAAATCAAGCAGTTGGCAGGGCTGTGCAGTCTCAGATTTGGTGCTCCTGAACGTTCTCAGCCTAGCTACCTGGGGAAAATGATGTATAAAACTGCAGTCACAGATTGCCTACTGTGTTTATGTCTGATGAAGTTACAGCACATTACCACTACATCAGAGTGGATTCATCCTGAACCTGGTGGTAATTGAAAGTATGAGCTGCAGAAGCATTTGATGGTGACTTTGCCATGAAATTTGAGCATTATACATTGTACAAGCTCATGTTTCCGGCTGTAGCCCTTTTTTACCTTTTCCAGCTTAATGCATGCTCACTCCTTGGGTCAGCCTCTGTGAGTATAATGTTGCTTGCAGCTGGGCAGCAAGAAGAGGTGGGAGCTGAGAGTAAGACATGGTAGAAGGGAAGCTGCCATATTAGAGAAAAATAAAATAATGAAATTGAGCTGTTATGATAACAGGAACAATGGTCTCATTTTGTTTATACAGAGTGTGGAAATACAAGGTTAGTGTTGAATGTATTGGGTTGAGTGAGAATCTAATGAAAATGAGGAGCCTAATCGCAGGAACACGTGGTGTAATTGAAGTACAGATGCTTTTACAGTGTACAGCATGGTGAAACTCTTCTGACCTTGAGTGATGTATATGCATAGGCAAACGTGTTCAAATGTGCATGCACAGTAGGGATGTATATTGGCATAACTATTTGTTACCAAGCAAAAATTGTCACCTGATCATTTCACACATTAGAAATCTCCTGTGACAATAGTAGCTCCCATGGATTTAATTGAGTCAGCAGCTTCTGCCTCTACTGCCCCTGAGGCATGATGACAGCCCCAGCCACTAGAGCACCTTGATATGTTAATTTTTTAGTGCATATTTTGATTACATTATGTCATTTTTCCTGCATAGAAAAAAATAGTGCAGGGAACTTTCAGAACACATGTGAAAATATTAGCTAGACATACAGGTATGTCTGTACCTGCTGCCCTAGGAGGTTTGGCTATATGAACATGTGCAACATGGGCTTTGACAACTCTAAGTATTTATGTGTTATATGTGATCATGATGCAATAATATATTGAGAAATGACAACAAGGGACTTACCTGTATGATTAAAAGGGTGAAAACAGTATCCCTGGATGATTGGAGAAACATAAAGAGATATTTGGAGCTTTCTACTCTTCCCATTTTATTGACAGGAGGTGGTGGTATTCTGGGGATTTTTTCTTAACAATAAAACTATATAAAGTTACTAGATTTGTCATATAATTACAATACTGGATAAGAACATACAGATAAATTCAATAATAATAATGATTTTCTTTTCTAGTTTCAACTAATTCTTCTGTACAAATAGGTATTTAAATAACATAATCTATAAAAGCAGGAACAACCAGTCAGAGTGTATGTGTATAGAAACTCTCTAATAGAAATTAGTGCTTTTTAAATATCACTGTAAACTCTGTTTTCTGTAATTATAACAAACCCTAGAGTTTTACCCATGTAATAGTAATTTTTTTGTGTCTTCACCATTATTTTCCTTTTTATTTATTTAACTACATCTAACTTGAGCAAACAATGTTAAGTGGGGAAACAGATGTGGTTAAATAGCCTGTAATTATGCCTTTAGTCATCTGTTACCATCACAAATCTCCTCCTGCTACTATGACCAGAAAAAGTGACCTAAGTGATTTCACCAGCAGCCTTGCCAGTGCCTGATGCAGAATAGATGGCCTTATTAAGCAATCAGAAAAAAAATATATATATAAAATATCAACCATTACACTGGAATAGTAATCAGCAGTGTTTATACTAGCCCAACAATGCACAATCAGAACCATGAATTCTGCTAATTGGGTACCTTCTGCATCCAGAGGTGCCTGCAATAGGAAACAAAAGGGACTTGAAAATTAGTGTTTGTAGCAATTAGTTTCTGTCTAAAGGCTTAGCCCTGTTCATGGAAGCCATGGTTCAAACAGAGATTATTATAGTAACTATGGTATTTAAATGTCCTCTGTCATTATTCAGCAACAAAATTTAGTATAGCAAGGCTAATTTGGATTTACTCTTTAAAATATGATTGTTGGGAATTTTTAAAATCCCAAACTGCAAGCCAAATATTTTATGCTTTTTTATATTTCTAACATCAGTTGTTTTCTTTTAAAGATTATGAGCCTGCTTCAGACTAACTGTAGAGTTGATTAAATGTGTTTGTTATTGAATAGCTGAGATTTAATCAATGGCATGTTGAAGAGTGTTGGACTATTATTTTTCACAGAATGGTCTGTACTATATGACATGTTGAGGGATTTCATACTTCATATAAATGGACTGCAAGTCCATACACAAGGACCGCAAGTTAATTGTTTATCAACTCAGCTATGAATTCCCAGCAGAGTTCTGGTATAAGAATATTTAAGAAGAGAAATCTAGGTATGCAGTTTTTTTTTGTAACCTTGTAGTGCTTTTACAGATGGGCCTCAGTGAAAGCTCAGTGGATTATATTAAGTTGGTTACAAAAGGCCTTTTGCCCTTTTATTTCCTCTGAATCTTTAGCATTTCTGATGTAATAATCTGATAGACAAATCTCCATGCTTCAGTCCTTACCATTATAGACTCCCTGCTGTAGGTGCTTAAAGGACAAATTAACAGTAGTACAATTCAAGTAACCTCTTCACCTCTTCTGTCAAAGCATCAGCTGCATGTTCTTGCTTTGCTAAAGCTCTCCATATGGTTACAGCAGGACTGTGACAAAAGCATACAAAAAAAAGCTTAGAATTTGGGAAAGAAAAAAACTAGAAGAAATAGAAAAAGGGAGACAAAAAGTCTTTAAGTCAACTCTCAGACTTAGCTCTGCTCTTTAAAGGTTACACTGAGTAACGGAAGTGTATCATCTGCAATTTATTAATAAGTTGCCATCCTCATTAGTTAACTGCTGTTTAATCCATATGTGATTAAATGTGTGACCTTAAAAAGATTGTTATTAATACAAAACATTACATTATGAAACCATTAAGTTATAGGAAAATATTGGTACTTTGAAGACAATCAGAATGATAAGTATGATAGTTTTTAGAGATACTGTACCAACATTTCCTCTGACTGATTGCATTACATATTGATATTAGCAAGTATCAGTATGTAGTGCAATCAGTCAGTGGAAAATGAGTGAAATGTGAACTAATGAGAGCTAATTGTCTCATATAATAGCAAGGACACAGAATTCTATCAATTAAATTAGTCTGAGTTGAAACAACTATCAGTGTAATAATGTTGATAATATCAACCAAATTAGATGTAATGAAATAAATGGTATGCTAAAGATCAAGGATACCCATCAGCTTCGACCCCCACCTACCGCTAACTAGTGAGAGAGCCTCATGACTTTGGGCTCAGTTTGCTCCAAGTTCTGCCTATCACACAGGCTGAAACATGAAGTTCTGTACTCAGGAGCAGCTATAGAGGGCTTTTTGTAATTCTCATAATTTGCATCTGGCAAATTACCTCCACCTCTCTCTGTGAGGTTGAGGCAGTAAACAACAAGTAGTAGAGATATGCTATTAAAGACTATTATTGCTAGCTTTAGCACAGCTGTTGGTAAAACCAGGAGATCTGGTGGGTAAGGAATGCTGGCTCGAGCATACTAGGCATTAAGGGTTTCATTTTCTTCCTTGGGAATTACTACAACTGAACATCTGTGTTGCATGGTTAATAATGATCATGGCGCTCAACTGTTTTCTCTCTCCTTGCTTAGTCCCATTCTTTCCATTTGCTGTGGAGCAAGGCCTCCAAAGCTGTTCCAAAGTTGCTGACAAACAGGTTTGAGACCCTAAATTCACATGGGAACTGAATGGCAAGAACAAGGTTTTCAGAGATGTTGAGCATACAGAAGCTCCCACTGAGGTCGAGGGAAGAACTGTGATCATCTGTCTTTCAGTTCTGGTACTTAGGAGTTCAAATGGATTTAGAAGCTTAACTTCACCCACTTCTGAGGTTGCAGCCTCTGAAATACCTGCTTGCACTGTGTATTGCTCTGTTTCACCTCCTCACTATCAGTCTTCCTAATTCTGTGATTGCTGTGATCAAGAGATGCCCATTAAAAGACCGAGTAAAGCTATCACTCATTCCTGTAACTGGGCGTGGGATTACTAATAGTATGAATTCTCAAAGGAAATGGAGAACACTGGTCTGGGTTTATGAAATGAGGCAGAAAATCAACTGATTTTAACAGTCCTAATCACCTGATCACTGTAAATCCCTCCTCAGTTAACACCCTAAAAAAGTAACCTGATAAAATAAAACATAGAGCAAGACCAGAAGCTGAATGCTCAATGGGTAGTGATATTTTTGAGTTTAAAATAAACATCAGACCATTAGTTTTTGACTCACATAAAATTTGTTTAAAATTGTCACAGCTTCTGGACTTTCTCGGACACATGTGAAACAAGTTGGTGTCCACACTGACTGTAAGCACTATGAATGATTAGATGAGAAAGACAAATTAATTTTGTGATGCATTGAAAATTAGCGGCAACACCCACTTTCTGCTGCAAGGCTCTTGGACCATGCAATCACACAAGTATTTGAGCTGATGAGATATGGTAAAAAGTCACACATAGAGAGGAAGTATAGGACAGGGACTATAGAAGCAAGTGGGCTGGTAAACTCAAAGTTTGGCAAAATATGAGGAAGAAAAATGCATGCATTTGTGAATCAGAATGAGGAGAAATAATGATACAAAAGTCTGTGTAACCAGACCTACCACAGCCTTCTTTCTGCCTCAGTATAGTAAAAGGTGATAGTTGCCACTGATGTAGGCACTTTGCCAAACCTGCATTTTTCCTAGAGCTACTCACTGTCTAGGGTGGTAGAAATGCAGAGAAAAGTCAGGGCCACACAGACCATCAGCGCTACCAAGGATGTAATGCATGCTAATCTGAAAGCGCAGCTTGAGAAAACATTAGAGAGACAGAATACCCCAGCAAAACTGTACAATTTGACAGATGACTGTAATAGTGACCTTGTAAAATATCTGCAACTTTCTATGAGTGTGTAAAAATTGGCCATATGACTGGATGAAGGGAATTTTTCTATGTGTATCAAAGAAAGTGGACACATGAATCATCTCACTGATATATCGCTTTCAAGTAAAATTTATCTCCTTCTATTACAGGATCATGGAAAGAAAATGCTGGAAATATCACCGTCCTACAGAAATACTGTGCCTAAGAAAGGTAAGGCAACTAATTAATCCACAAAGCTGAAACCACATCTCTGAAAAAAACATGATCACTCACTAACTGCATATTTTATTTGATGTTTGGAAAGCATCTGACACCTTTCTACCTCAAAGGCTTAGAGGGATGCTAACAGACACTGAGATTCTATAGTGTATCACTGAACTCGCCACAGACTTCTGTCAGTGTCAAATCACGGTGTGAAGAACACTGTGAGAATGAATGGTTTCCACTGGGCAAGACACAACAAAATGCCATTTCAGCAGAAGCATATATATATTTTGAAACTGCTGTGAAAGGATTTTGACACAGGGAAGGAGAAGTTTCCATTAGTGTCCTAACTGATGCCTGGTACACTAACAGCATGATGACCCATACTACAGTGACTGGTCTGATACAGTCAATTCTGGAAATGAAAACAGGCAACTAACCGGGGACATGAATGTCCTAAATATGTTGAAAAGAGCAAGCACGCATAGTGATATGATATAAAGATAAAATGGTTTTTATTGGTAGAAATATAGTTAGAGAAATATCTGTCTCTGTAAAGCCAACTGACTTAAATTTTGTATGGATAGAAAAAAAAAATCAGGAAAGCAATTACAGAAGCACTAAGGCTGGAAAAACATAGGGGATGCTAGCCCCTATGTTATTGATCAGATAGATGGTGGATGGACTGGTGAGGCCACAAACTTACTAGTCCAGCTAGAGAAGGACGTGAAAACTGTGATATGACATCATCACAGGTCATGCGTGAACACAGAGATGTACTTACAGAAGCTATAATAATCAGGGAGTGAATAAATTTGTTAGCTAATTCTCTTAATGCATAAGGTTAAATTAAAAATTTAATGTAGAGTCTTACATGTGATTACCAATAGTTATTTTCAGTGGACCTTCCAGCTCCTTATTGTTCCTTCTACTTTTCATTTAGCAAGACCATTATCTTGACCATATTTGAGTTGCAATTAATTTCATTCCCCTCATCTGTTAATGACTTTCCTTCTCTTTCATATTTACTTTTCTACTCATCAAAGCCTATTTAATCCTCCCAAGCCTCTTTTTATTCACTCTGGGCTTGATTGTAATGCTACACTGTGCTCTGGGTAAGTAGTTATTGCCCCAGGAGCAGACCAGAGAATTAAATGGGACTTGGAGCTCTGGTCTTTCCCTGCGCTACACTCCTGAAGACAGGGATGGATTGTGGCTGTACAGCTTCTAGTCTAGCCAATAACTCTGGCCAGCAAACCAGAGGAAAAAGCATTTTGCAGATATAGGCAGTGGCTTCTTTCCCTACTGATCTGCATGCAGGCAGGATTATATAGTTGGGATTATCCAGGCCCTGCTCTCCATGCCAAACATTTTGCTGCATGAGAGGGTAACATGCAGCAGGTAATGTAATACTTTACTTTGCTGTCTCTGTTTGTCTCAGCTTCAGCATTTTAATTTTTCATAGCCCCAAGCTAGACAGGGAGGCTTCAGTGCTGTGGCCAGCAGGCACACAGATACTGACAAAATGTCACAGTCAGGCCTCCTGGGCAAGGAAACAGCACCATGTCCTGGTGCATCACCAGTGGAGTAACACCTAGGACAGTTCACCCTTCTACTTTTTGGCTCCCTATGTCCTGCCATCTTTAGTATGTATGTTTTTATTAAATCAGATACCCTTTAATTTCTGTCTTAGTGTTTTGTTTTCAGATAGCTGTTTCTCTTCTTCTAAGAATTAACATGGTTTCTTATTCTTGTAATAAAAGTTTGTAACTTGAGAACCTCCTTAATACACCTGTGATTGTATTTGTTATCCAACAGAGAGATGGGAGGTCAGGATTTCTCCATTATGATTTTTACAGGCTAGAGAAATTATTATTCTTCCTTGGCTCTGTGTACTTTGTAGTCAGAGCTATTCTTCCCTCCTGGGTTGCTCACTGTGTGCCATTCCCCACGCTCAGTGGGGTGGGAGGGTTGCCATATGTGGCCAGTAGTCTGCCTTGTATAAAATCCAGCCTGTTGCACTCTATTGCTATAAAAATCTTAAGCATTGTTCACATGACTGCATGGAACTGCAGGGGAAAACCAATGGGACTAGTTAACCTGTTGAAGCAAAGAGTAGAAACTAGTCAGGTATTCCCTCCATATTTATTACCAGTCAAAAATGTGGTATGGAAACACATAAGAATATTTATGAAAATGTAGGATAAAGTGCTAGATAATCTTTACTTGGCTCTTCTAACATTTTTGCCTTTAGCCTTCTATCCTGAATACTCTTGTGAAACAAACAGCAGTTGTGACATCTGAACATGATTAATTTAATGGCCTAAAAATATGCTATTGTCCACAACTGTAACTGCTTTCAAGTAACCTTCACATTTGGCTGCTGCTATGGTTTATCATGTATATTGTGGCTCTTTTTTTTTTTTTTTTTCTCCCTTTGCTTTTGTATTGCTTTAAAAAGACAACAGAACATGCTGTGAGTTAATGTTTCACTTGTAAAAGGTTATGGATTAAGCTCAGCTGGTTTCTCAGGCTGACACAGGGTTCATGATTAGAAGAATGAAAACAAACATGAATTGAAAATGTCACTAACCTTTATTGGGCCCTGAAAATCCCTGAGCCTGCATGACAGGAGGCTTTCCTGTTTTCAACAGGATAAAGAAGATTGAAACAAAACAGCACGGATCTTGGCTATTTACATTCTTTAATGAATGCTCTTCACGTTTGGGTCCCTTTGTCAATCTCCCAGTTTTCAAGGGTTTAGCTGTGAAAAGTGCGGATGGTATCACATACTCTTATAAACCATGGAGTAGACATCTGTCTAGGATGCTTTTTCCTCCAAATTATGCTTAGTGTAAAGGACCATGTTTTAAGCTTCATTTACGACTATGCATGTATAAGGTAGCCAATTATCCAGTTTGTGTGTTCAATAGCAGAAAGGCTGAATAAAACCACCTCTAAATAGTGCAACCAGTTTTATTACATGAAACTAAATCAGAGAAAACATTTTTATAAATTCTAGCTGATATTGTTGTTCAAATCTGAAAATTGTTTAATAAAAAAAAAAAAAAACCAAACAAAACCTCAAACACCTTTAACTTAAAAAAAAATCAGTTCTTGCTCTAACTGCTGTGGAAGAACATGACCTGTCTTAGCAACGGTAGCAGGTATTCAGAGTCAGCTCAAAATGGCCAATGGAAACCAAAAATCCCACTGATGTGGGGTGCTTTGTCTTACCAATAGCAGAGATTCATGGCCAGTATCTTAGACCTACAAACTAAAGGAGTCTATTGCATGGTATAACTGCCCTTCCTCAAAATTAACTCTTCCCATGTGTTATCGAAGAATTAAGCACCACACTTGGTCTTACACACTCAGATATTCCCAGCTTCCTTATTACCTTACTCTGCTCAGCTTTTTCCCCAGTCAAATTACTGAAAATATAAAAGAATTATGAAATGTTTTTAAACAAGGTGTAAGTTTTTATTAATTTTACAAATTCTAGCTGCATGTTTTGGTAACGGCTCTGTCATTGCTTCACTGATTTCATAGGTAACCTGAGAAAATACTTTATTGAGGAAGAACACTGGGGGATCTAGCAACCAAATCTGTTTCCTTCTCCTGATCTATATAAATGTCTGGTGGATATGGAATTTTTGCCTCACAAAATCACATTTAGCTTTTTCACAAAGTGAAGTGAGGCAGTATAGACCCATGCTTAGTACATAATTATTTAACATATCCCACCATTTCATGGTGCAACTCTGACCTGTAACTGAGACTTAATGAAGTGCTTTGGCAGAGAATTAATATTAGGGGGAATATAAACCTGCAATTTTTTAGTCTCACTTTGTCCAATTATAGCTTTTTCTTTCATTACATAATGTATTTTACAATTTTTGGTGCAGGAGCAGAGTAAGATCTTACAATAAATTAATGAGGAGTAGGGGGGCTTATCTCTATTTTAGTATTTTGCAAACATTGACGAATGTCTTATTTGATAAAATTTCCTAAAGTTTCTTAATTATATAGGACCCTAAACCACAGCTTCAAAATCAGATGAGGTTTTTCTCCTGTGGCCATGTGAGTCCTATTTATTGGAAGTGATAAACCAGATTAATTGAATTAACTGAAAACTAAATTAATGGCTATTATGTACTGAAAAACTAGAGTGCTAGCTCCTCAGTTAGGCTTAGGCTGACAAAGGAGGTTTTGCAAGGCAACATTGAACTTCCAGGTGTATTGCCACACAGCAAATTCATGTCAATGATTGCATGTTCTCTAAGTGGACTGAGAAAGTAGGAGCACAGTGGAGAAATACCCAAATTAGCCATGGAAACAGATATTAAGAAGTAGTAGTGACATGACTACATATCTCATGCTGTTAGTGAGTATCATGCCTTGCCACTTACCAAATTGCTTCTCTTTCACAACTCCAAGCTCAGCTCAGAAAGGAACATGAGTCTCTTCTGTGTAACCCTGTAAATCCATAATTGCATATGAAGGGCGAGGCCTGCCTCTGGTATGCTTCTACGGAGCAGGACAACTTGATGCATTTTGGTGGCTAAGATGCTCACATAGAGAAGTTTAAAGGGGACTTTAAAGGAAACACTGTTGATGCTCCTAATACTAGTGCTGACTGGGATAAGAAGGGCTGGAAAGAGGAAATGGATGGATTCCCCTCCTGTCTGTGATTTGTCTGAGGTTAAATAAGTTTATACCTCAGGGTATACCTGACATAATGGCTCTAGAAGATAAGACAGGTGGTAGAAAGCCTTGTCCAGGAACATCAGTAAGTTTAGGTGTGGAATAGACATTAAATTGCCAAGTGCTTTTTAGGACTCAAGCACTTCTGCTCATTCCTTGTGCAGAAACTTAGTCTCCTAGGAGATTTCTGTTGTGTAAACTTGAGGAAGTTTTGAGGATCTGAATTTTTGATTTAGGTGCCTAAAGTGGTGTTAAGATAA
Organism: Forpus xanthops; assembly: GCA_032466535.1. Classification (NCBI taxonomy): domain Eukaryota; kingdom Metazoa; phylum Chordata; class Aves; order Psittaciformes; family Psittacidae; genus Forpus; species Forpus xanthops. The sequence goes on from JASSUY010006747.1 coordinate 24,495, forward strand.
CTGCATTCTTCCCCTGAATCTAATTCATGAAGGGAACTTTTCTAAAGATACACAGTGCATGAAAGTACATATAAGCGCTTCATTTTGATTTTTCAAAGGTGCATGGGAAGTTAGCTTTGTTTTGGTATTCTCTGTCCAGAACACATAGGGATTTTCAGTGGAAATAACTCAGACTTAAACTCAGGCCCTTCAAAACCCTTATCTATCTATCTATCTATCTGTCAGTATATGTTTAGGCATTGAATACTTCTGTGATATTAGCCATAAAAGCCCAATGGGCCAAGGCTCCAAAGGCACTTATGTGTCTTTGGAAATAGGTTTTATAGCATTTTACTGCCACATTATCTGTTTTTGTCAATAGAAGATGCACAAAAGGATATAGTAAATGCTGGCTTTTTCTTTTATTTTTCTTTTTCTAGCTATAAGGACTAAAATCCCATGTTATTTCTCTGGGGGAAAAAAAAAGAACCATGCTGAGAGCATCTGGAGCAATGTAACATTTTTGGGTTTATTTGCAAAGCTCTTGAGAGCAGTTTCACTTAATATATAGTGCTATATAATGTCTTGGCTTAGTTTGGACTGTGTGAGAATGAAGCATGAACTCAGGCATAACTCAGTGACCATTGGTTTTAGTTTTGAGAATACATGGGCACACATGATTTACAATCAAAGGAAGCAGCTAGAATGTGGAAATTACTGTTCAGCTCTGTGCCAGTTTCTGCTAAACTCTCCCAATGTACTTTGATCTTGGACTGAGTACTTTTAACTGTTCGTACAGAAAGCTTCCCTTCAACGGAGAGCTGAGCCAGCCGTTTAAAAGGTGATTTTTTCCCTAATAAAAATTTACAGCACTTTTACATGAATTTAGTGTTTGTGAAAGGCCTTGCGCTGACAGCCCAGGGAAGAGAGGCCCTAAGTTCTTTCAGACCATGCACAGTGCAGACCGGGGTAACAGCTGCTATACCCACACATGTTCTTCACAGCCCAAACACTATCACCTGCAGTGGATAGAAGATTGTTTTGGGCTCTGATGCTCTTCAAACATTTGATTTTCATCTGAGACTTTCACATAGCTGCAGTCTGATTCCACCTGTGTTAAAGTCTTGTAGTGTGAATGCTTACACACTTTCCCCTTCACGAAGTATACAATCGCTTTACTGGCTAATCTTTTTTTATTGTAGTACTGAAGCCAGCTGGATGTGTACCAATTATTTGCAGTGAATGAAACATCTCTTATTTAATAATCCAGCTCTTTAGCTCAGTTGAAATGTGACAATTAGAACAGTGGAGGAAGTGTACTTACATACTAGAATTAAAACAGAAAAATTTATGTAGGCACAAGTTGTGATGTGCAGGGGTAAATTTGTGTTAAAATGTATTAAAATCAGTATGCACCTCTGAAGCTGCACATAGAATCATAGAACAGTTAGGGGTGGAAAGGACCTTAAGATTATCTAGTTCCAACCCCCCTGCCAGGGGCAGGGACACTTCCCACTAAACCATGTCACCCAAGGCTATGTCCAACCCAGCCTTGAACACCGCCAGCAATGGAGCATTCAC
>JASSUY010006748.1:0-49613 GCA_032466535.1 Forpus xanthops
TTGGGCCTGTTCAGCCTGGAGAAGAGAAGGCTGCGTGGAGACCTCATAGCAGCCTTCCAGTATCTGAAGGGGGCCTACCGGGATGTTGGGGAGGGATACTTCCTCAGAGACTGTAGTGATAGGACAAAGGGTTATGGGCTAAAACTTAAACAGGGGAAGTTTAGATTGGATATAAGGAAGAAATTCTTAACTGTAAGGGTGGTGAGGCACTGGAATGGTTTGCCCAGGGAAGCTGTGAATTCTCCACGGCTGGCAGTGTTCAAGGCCAGGTTGGACAGAGCCTTTGTGACATGGTTTAGTGGGAGGTGTCCCTGCTCCTGGCAGGGAGGTTGGAGCTAAATGGTCTTAAGGTCCTTTCCAACCCTAACTATTCTATGATTCTATGATTCTATGACATGAGATACTTTGCAAAAGAATACAAGATATAAGGTTGTAGGATATATGATACAGGAAGGAACAGATGACTTACCCAGTCTTTTTCTGAACTTTTCTATCAGAAAGGTGCCTGGGAGTAAGCTGCACCCTGTTCCAGGCATCCTCTTTTCTTTTTCAGATTCTTCCCCCATGCCCAGTCCTCCTGTCTTTCTAACAGATCCTTCTGCTCTTTACTACCTTTAACTGGCCTTGACTGATCCCACTATAGGCTTTGCCATTGTCAAGGCTACCTCATCTCTTCCTACTCACCAGATGTTCAGCAGACTTCACCCTGCAGAGCTAATACTTCCCATTTCTCTTTTAATGTTAACAACAAAGTGTATAGCATTAGGAGATGCTTCTTTGAGAAGTTTTATGTAGGAGATGCAAATGCTGCTCTTGAAATAGGGAATCCTTTAGCATCTTTCTTCCAGGCTGGTATCACACAGTATGGAAATGGCTTGTTGGGTGATCAAGAACCTTCCCTTGAGAAAAGCCCATCAGATAATGGCTTTAAACTGCCAGAGGGGAGATTGAGATGAGATCTGAGGAAGAAGCTCTTCCCTGTGAGGGTGGTGAGGCCCTGGCACAGGCTGCTCAGAGAAGCTGTGGCTGCCCCATCTCTGGCAGTGTTCCAGGCCACGCTGGACAGTGCTTGGAGCAACCTGGTGTAGTGGAAGGTGTCCCTGCCTGTGGCAGGATGTTGAAACTGGATGAGCTTTAAGGTCCCTTCCAACCCAAGCCATTCTATGATTCTATCATCTCAAGCAATGAGATTTCAAGAACAGACTATGTCCATAGAAAACCCAGTTAACCAGAAACATAAGGAAAAAAACAGAAACACAAGGAAATAGGAATAGCCTATTGTCACTTCCAACATTTTGAACCTGAGCAAAAAGTCAAGCTGGTACTTCTTTATGGACCTCTAAAACCAAAGGAAAGACATCCCTGAGAGCTGGATGAAATCCTCATTAATCACATCACACAAATATCATGAGGGCTATTGAATTTGCAAAATTGAGATAAGCTCCATTTATTGCTTCCATTTTGCAGTGAGTTCATCAGAGTGCTTATATTTTCCACTGACATCTGAAAAACCTAGTGGGAAAAATGACAACCTGGAGAAGCTTCCTGCATGCACCTGGGAAAAAGAAACCAGGCCTGGAGATATGAGAAAGTAGGAGAACAGAGATAAGGAAAAGAACCAAATGCTCTTCCCTCCTCTATTTTTCCTCTCTGTTTCCTTCTGGAGTAGTAGTTTACAGGGCTGTGCTTTCCAGGCTGCTCTTCAAATGCAAGGTGACAAGCATTAGTTTCACTTCTTTTATTCATGTAAGTAAAGAGAGGTTTTCCACAACCCTGTGGCTGAGCTGAAGGACAAGGATGCAAACAGTGCAGTAGATGCTCCTACAAAGAGCTGGGCATGTTGCTAAGGTCCTAGTAGTAATGGCTTATATACCTGTGGTGGAAGGCTCAAGGATCTGTCCCCAGCAGCAGCCTGCATCACACATTATTGCCTTTGCCCTCTCAGAATATCAGCCTGTGTCATTCCTTGTCTGAGGGCAGCACTGTCACTGTGCTACGTCAAGTAGCTATTCTGTTCTATCCTGGTGTGAAAAGGTTTCTGCGAAAGGTTGTGTAAGTGCTTCTGGAAAGAACTACCCTGCAAATTCCAGTGTCTCACTACACTACTTTAAAAGTGATGCCATCCCTAAAGAAAACCTCTATGCAAAAGAAAGCATATTAGATACAGAAGTCTCAGCCTCCACCTGTACATGAGAGTGTTGGGAGGGCTGGGATCCAGCTTACAGGATACAGTATGTAAATGTAGATGTCTCCATGTAGGTATTAGTGAGTGCTGGGTGTCTCAGCTCCCAGCCCAAACAAGATAGACATCCGTGGTACAATTCAGCTAGGAACGCATAGATGGGTAGAGCCAATGGAGATGCCTTCAGATGCCCACCTGGCCCCCAGCTCCCATTTTAGGGGAAAGCAGAGATGTGATCCCTCATCATCTCTATCCCATCAGGGAATCTGCTAAAATCACTCTCTGAGGCAGAGGTGGACCAAGAGGTTAACCATACTGCCTGAACTGGTGCTCCAACCTAATCTTAACTCGCTGCACAAGGTTGAGCATCCCTCTTACTATAGACTGGATCTCAGAAGGTGATGGGCAAAGACTGGCAGAGAAATGATCCAGGCATGTCTACACCTCCAGAAATATTCTATCTTATTGATTCCAAGCCAGAGTGATGAGGTGGATTGGCTCCTCCGTCATCCAAATCTGCCCTCTCACCCGTTTGAAAATCATGACCTCTGGGGCCAGAAAGTGCAATGACAGCAAAATTGGCAAGTCCAGCTGTCTACAGGAGGGAGCAAGCTTGACGTTCTTGCACATCTGGAAATGGAGCTGGGGAGGGGAAAGGAGAGCTTCCATGTATAAGGTCTAAAATTGATCACTCACCTTAACATATCACGCTACAGAATAATAAGGTTCCTACTAACAAAGACGACAAAAATAAAATCATGTCAGCTGCTTCACTTCAGAGCAAAATATTTTCCCAAGGAGGAAGTTTGTAGCCTCATGAATTACCAAATTGCATTCTCACTTTTGTGCAAGTGTGATTCAGTTCAGTTACTAAATATACAATGATATAAAACTGTCAGAATTAGACAAGAATAAAAGCAAAGATGGCCTTATGATTAAAATGCTGGAGTGGAAATACAGTGGTCAGGAAATTTTGCTCTGCCACAGATATTTTCTTTCTGGATGTTAGACTGCTTCTATCATGCTTAATATTGACACAGACGAACACAAAACCTTTTTTCCCCACAATTTATAAAATAAGTTAACTGGTTCTACCTTCTTTATGTAAACTGCTTTTTCTATGAGGCAAGGAATACCTTCACAAGACAAATATCCTAATTCTGTTGTGTGCTGGCTGAGGAGATCATCAGGAGATCATTTTAATTCTGGTGATTTTGTCCTAGTTTACAGAAAACTGAAATTTAAAGAGCATGACTTCACAGACCAACAACTTTGCCTCAAGGAGCTCCTTCCATACAGGTACAGAGCTAAAGATACAGAGAATTTTGAAGAGATCTAAAGACTGCAGAAACACCGCTTAGCTGATGTGGTCTATACCACATCAGTTGTTTGAATACAGGTACCTGTTTGATGTGCCCTGGGATATTACACTGGCTCTCCTACAGCCTCTAGACAGGAGCACAGCTATGCCATATGGCTTGTGTGGATAACTCAGATACACCTTGGTGCTTCAGGTGGCCTGTACATCTGTACTTAGATAACTAGACCACACATTGGACTCCACTTACAGTGTTGAGGCTCAGTGTGGTTGTTCATGCCAAATGCCTAGGGTTCTTTTGATACCCTGGGGTAACAAAAAGGGTGAGCAGATGAGAGATGGGACCTATGGAAGGCTGCAGTGACCTCCTAAAACAGCAGGTACAGTCCCATGGTTCCCGAAGTAGCCCCAAATCCTGATGCATAAGCATTCCTCTTACTATAGACTGGTTCTTAGAAGGTGATGGCTAAGAACTGGCAGAGAAATGACCCAGGCATTTGTACACCTCCAGAAATATTTAATCTGGCTGATTGGGTCCTGGGTGTCCAATCCTAACCAAGAAGTCATGAAGCCTTTTATATCTTTTTTTTTTTTTTTTTAATATTTGCTTTGGCCGTGCAAAACTCCTTTCCCTGATCTAAATCCCTGTTATTTTGCTACCAAGGAACACATCTTATCTGCTGAGCGTGGGTTCTCCTTATAAAAACTATTACACTTTGAGTCATGTTTAAATATCCACTGGGACAGAGAAAGAAAGTTCAACTCATGCAAAAGCTGAAGAGTTCAAACATATCCTAGGGTAGATGCTCTGCACATGAACTTCTACCTCCAGTATACCCTCTGCTGGGCCTCGAAAGATGTACAAGCTGACATCAGCATGCCACTGTTGGGTTGTCCTGCTGAGTGTCCTAATGATTTAAGGTATAGATAAGGTAGTTTGGGTTTTGCTTTTGCAAACACTGTGTATGTTTCTTCCCTTCTCTAGCCCCTCAGTCAAAACACGTAATTTTGGAAACACTAAATTTTATTTTTTTTTTCCTGAGACTTGCTTTTTTTTCTTTTTTTTTTAATTTATTATTTTGTCACTTCACGCCAAAAAGATCTGCTGGTTTTGACCCAAGGTGATGTCATGATACTTTCTGAGTGAGACAAAACTGTAATCTAGGAAAGGATAGGGTCAGAAAGAGGGCAAATAAAGTACTGTAAGAGAACCAGTCCAAGGCTACTTTTGTGCATGTAGCATTGCTTCCAGCACACTGTGTCTATGGGAAATATATTACTGATGTGGAATAATATGGGCATACACTCAGGACACAGTAAGGCATCAGAGTAAGGCACTTGCTCTAGTGGTGACCAAACTAGAGCAAAATGACGATCCATCTGACAATGTAGTATTTTGCTTAGCAAATATTTTTACTCATAGAAGAGTAATGAAGGGATACAGCATTTGACCACTAGCTTTCACGTTTTACTTCTCCAGGACAACACTGGAGAAAGTAATGCGAGCAAATTCAAGGGAGTTTTTTTGAAACAACAGCTTTGGTATGTGTTAAGTATTGAGAACTGTCATGTTCAAGCAGTAGCCTGATTCTACTTGCTCCAGGGAATGTTTTTAAGCATGTCTGACCCTCATTTCCCTCTCCTGCCTTCTACCTCTGCTGCTGCCAGGGAGACATGAGTGCAGCTTTACTGCATCTAGCACAGCACACAGTCAGAGCAGGGTCTTACTAACAAACAGGCACCAAGGAATTAATATTCCCCTCTGCAGATGTATCCCCAAAAAGTTGGCACAGCTGCTGCCGTCTGGAGGAGCACTGACTATTGAAGAAGCACATTTTTTTCTTCTGCTAATAAGACCCCAAGCCACAATTGAGCAATGGAGCAATTATGTTCTTTAAGATGAAATTCTGGCTCAAGCAAAGGACTCTTAAAAAATCACTTTTTTTTTGCTTTCCTGTGCTGTGCCAAAAATCCCATGGTGACCTCCTTTATTCTTTCCTGTTCTGTTAAGTGGAATGACAGCTCAAGGTCAGGAACAGAAACCAGCATGATTAAAAGCTATGTAGAATAAAGTGGTAAGTTTTAAAAAACAAGAGAAGAATTAAATGGAATTTTTTTGTCAACTATTAAATCATGGCTGATCTCTAGTATCACTGTAATGGGGAGAGAAGAGGTGACAAAAAAAGAAAATTCTAAATTTTTCATCTTTTCCTTAGTGACCTAAATAGATCAGGAGTTGTGAGGCTGGATGGCAATTCTGCCTTTGACCAGTGCTAAACTTGGTCCAATGACATATTGGATTTGGTGCTGAAATTTGACTGTTTGTCATAAAATGTTTTAAAACTTTGGTGCACAGCTCGAGGCACTTGCCAGATCAGGTAGCAACCTAATTCAACTCCAGCTAACAGAGAGTAACTCTTTCAGTTCTCCTGAGGTTATTCGTTCTGATCACGACTGTCAGATGACATTTGTTCATGAGGCACATTTCGGTCTGTGCTCTGGAATAAGTTGTCTGACAGACTCCTGGGAATGCACTAAAGCAGGGAAGAGGTGCAGCAGAGGGTTAAACAGTTCCTATAGATCAGGACTGGTCACCTTTTACAAAGAAAGTATTACTGGATTTTAACCTTTGTAATCAGGAGAGGCCTAAGCTATGTGCAAACAGAAATGGATTCCATTTATAAAGGAAAAGTCACAAGTTTGGTAGATATAAGCCCTAGCAATAATTGAATGAGGACATATTTCATAGCTGGGAACAGCAATATGCTTGGAATCAGGCACTAATGAGTGGCCAACTGACAGAAGAAAACAACAGGACAAACTATATGAAGAGCACAGCCTTCAGCTGTGGAGAACTTATGGCCTCATGAGAACCTCACACTCACTTGGTAGAACTTTGAACAGACCAGCTAGGGTTTAATGCTTGTTTACATTTTAATTTGTCCATCATTTTCTCTTAGAAGGATCAGGGTCTGAAATTTGAAGGCTGATTTTGAGCATGATAACGTACCAGACAAGAAGTGCCAATGCTTTGCAGTGGATTTGATCAGGCAGTGCCAGAAAGGAGCTTGAGCAGACAACTCTTCATGCCCTCAAGGCAACAAGGAGTCTGGAATGAACTGAAACCAGTGCATCTACAGATTGACAAAAAGTTATATCAGGGACGAAGGGATCGCCCTGGCAATGCCTGAACATCACAACACCCCCAACTAGTAATCTTATATAGAACTTGATGACCAAGAGAAGTCTCATACTGGACTGTACTCAACTGGAAAGCCTTAGGACACTAGCAGAATGAAGTCACTAACAGAAAAGAAATAAGATCTACCACAGTGAGGTGGTGCAACCAGGGAGGGGAAGATTGGTCTGAAGTTCAACCCACATGAAATGATGCAATACCGATTAGACCACAGGAGACTGGAGGTCAAGATCGCAACCCATTGTCAGAATGCATACCTGTGTTCTCTGGAGCCACTAAAGAACTACATGATAAACAGAAATGATGAAAAGGGCACTGAAGCTTATACTCAAGATTTCTGAACTGGAGTGAGATCAAATTGGAGAAAGACTCGTATGAAGTAACTGTACAGGATGGGGTTGGAACAAATGAAGAAAACTATTCTGATTTACAATCCTGAGGAACATTATGATACATATTTTTGGACCTTTTTAAAGTGGATCCAATTTAGTGGTGTTCATGGGATTGTCTCCTTTGACTGTCATATCAGACTTCTTTTCAAAATTACTTCAGCTTTAGAAAGTTCCTAGCAGTTATTTATCCATGCAGAAAAGCGGCTGTTAATAGCTGAGGTTCCAGTGGCTGAAGTGTATCAGAGTTATACAGGACCAATAAAATTCTTACATGCAGCAGATGACTACTTTGCAGCTTTTAGCATCTTCCACAGTCTACCGAAGGCTCTCTTACTTTCCTGGACATTATTATTTTTTTCTATCACCATATTGAGGCTGCCAGAAAAGAATAACAAAATTTAAAAGGACAGAGAAAGACAAAAGAAGAAGAAGCAATATTAATGGAAGGAAAACTACTAAAAATATTATCAGGTGTTTACAATCAAATGGGGCCTAAACCTCCCAAGTTGCTTCTGCAAATTGCTTGACATATTTTATAGGGAAATTCTGTGGGGTACAAAGCTTCAAAGTGATGGAGTTATATGACTGGGATGGTTTTGGTTCAGGAGCCTTTTTGAAATGTGTTTTTTTGATTGGGCTGGGAGTTTTCATTGTCTGCAAAAAGCATGTTTGACCATGTTCTATGTTCAGTAGGAAGATTTACTTTTGCTGAACAATAAAAGCCTGTTCTCTATTATAAAGCCTCTAATTTCCAAGAGCAATGACAATGAGTTGGTTTGAAGAAAGAAAAGACAGCTTTCTATCTACCAAAAGCATAGATGGAATTTCAGTCTACATCTACATATGAATCTAGGGGATAGTCGGAGAGTCTCATGCAAATGTAGCTGTACCAGTTTGAAAAGCTATTTCATGTAGCTATGAATTATACCTTTACAGTAAAAGTAGCTGTTGCAAACTGCCATGCCTGAAAGCTTGAACCAAGTAACTGTGCACTGAAGCAGACTTGAGTGCACTCAGTCTGTTCTCTGCTTGGATGTTCAGATTCATAAGCATGACCTCCATGTGTCAGTGAGTTGTGGATGAGTATAGCTGCCCAAAATAGTCTGCCGGTCTGGGGTCTGGAGTGGTACAAAACAGAAGGAGGAAAGAATAGATCATTTGCAGCCAAAAGAGATGAGGACATTGGCAGAGACTCACCTTGTTTTCCCCATTGGTCCTTAGAACCATAAAATACTGGTGCAAATTGTCTTTTTCAGTTGCTTTACACCATGTTTCTCTACTGACTTCATCCTGGTCCCTCAAGTTGGCACTGGCAGGAGTGATGCTCTCAGTATATAAAAACCACAAAAGAGGTGATTAGCTTTTTTTTTTTATCCCTCTTTTTTATTTTTTAAAGCGTCATACTAGAACAACTTTAATATGATGTGGCCATGAAGTCATTACCCTGGGTATCAGCTATGCACTTGCTGATCCACCTATATCCGATTATCACATCATAAAAAGGAGCATTCCTCATGAATGGAGACTGGCTACCACTTCCCAAAACACACGTGTTGTGGGGAAAGTGAAGGGTTCCCCTTCATGGGCCATGCACATTTGTGCTTCACTTCAGAGCAGGGAAAACAAGGAAAAAAAAGCAACAAATGAGACTTCAGTCTTTGTGCTGTTTGCCTCTAACACTGTGCTCTCACTGCTGGCAATGCAGCCACTATATTGGCTGGTGTCCTTCTACACTGGAGCATCCTAAAGGACCGGAGTTAAATCCAAGTACATACTGACTTATATGGATTTCCCAACATCATGGTTTCACACAGAATCAGTGTTTAGCCAGGGATAACCTTCCACTAAACTGAGCTGGAGTGTCTATATTACCCTAATCCAGTAATTATTGATTCCTGAATTAGAAGAACATATAATGGGGCACAAGGTCCTTCAAGCTGTGATTTGATGCAGAAAACTTGCACCATGCCTCCATGCACAGCAGCCACTCTTCCATATTGTGGAGTTCAAAGCTATTCCCCCTTGCCCTATCCCTACAGGCCTTTGCCAAAGTCTCTTTCCAGCATTCTCATCAGCCCCTGCATGTGTGCTGGTGGGCTCCTGGTTTGACATCCAGCACGAGAGCAATCCCTGTTGTACAACTGATGGGATGACATAGGATATCACTGGTGGGATGCATCTCATCCATCTTCAGGCATCTCCAGATGATGTGATCAGCCTAATTAACAACACATACAGAGATACCTACTGTCCTAGGGAACAAATCATGCTACATGCTTCTGAAATCTCTTCTAAGATGAGATAACTTCCTCTTTGGCATTGCTCAGTTTCTCTTCATTGGGTGCAGAAGTTTAAATTTGTAAATGGCCAACACAGAACTGGTGAACCCCACACCAGAGTGAGACATTTGCTCTGACATGCACAGAAACCACACAAAGGTGACCCAGAGTCCCCATGTCCTGCTGGTTCTGAAAAGTTCATTGCTGTCTAAAAGGCAATTCAGTTTCCAAGCTTGTCTGATGTAGAATTAAGGCTCAGAGCTACTTGATCTTCTCAGGGAACGCTTCAGTTCAGGTCCTGACACAGCAGAGCTGCCCTACCCTCTGTAACATCTTACACCACGGTGTATAAAGGGAGCCTAGGGAGTCCTGAACTCAGGACATATGTATCTCCTCCTTAGCCTCCACACTTCCTCTCCAAAGTCTTTGCACCCCTCTGAGGTGGGTAAGTACTTCTCAGTGTCAGTTAACCTCGCCAACTGCAACCCAAAAGGAGAGGAAACAGGTTGGGGCTGGGAGCCCAGTGTTTTGTAACCTAGGGAGTAAAAGTCTATGGCCCCACCCAGTGCCAACCATTCTCTTATATCCTTAGGGCTGCAGGTTTTTCCACATTTTGCTCAATTTATTATTTGCCAGTTCCAAGTATAGCAAATCCGCAGAGTGAGAAAAATCTCATTTTGAGTTGGTTTTGGCTTCTCTGATGAACATGTGAGTGCAAATGAGTGGGACTCATTTGGAACAAGGTCTTTGTACTTTATTACAGCAAATGCCCACAGGTTATTATTTTGGAGAGCCATTAGGGAAAGGAGTCCAAGCAGAGGGGGGCAGTGGGCTGAAGGGGAGGCAGGAGAAAAGGCACAAAGCTTCTGAAATGCATCATTTTTTACCTTGCCATAAAAACAAATGGTGGAGAGAATCTGAGCTAATAAACACTCATGGAGAACAACGTGATTTTTTCCCCTCTCTCTTTGGCTTTGTCCAACAGACCTCTTTTTTCTTTGACCTCTTTTTAAATACATGTGAATTATAGGAAAAAAAATCTATTCAAACTTACAAAGAAATACCTTGGGCGAAATTACTTTAAAAAAATAAAAGAATAAAAAAAAAAAAAAGAGCTGGTGAAAGTTGGGTATAGATATGGCCAGATCAGACAGACAGAGAGGACTAGAAGCATGGACCTGGGTTTCAGATGACCTTTTGTGCAAGGTTCTGTATGGGCACCACACAGCCTACTTATGGTCCATCAAGAGGCAGATATCAAGATACTGGTTAAATCAGCAGGACTATTTTTCTGTCAGTTAGCATGATTGTTTTTCTCTGAGTAGAATGTGTCTCCAGTCTTTCTTTTGGCTTTTTTTCTCTACGTTAACATTAGGAGTCAAGAATATGGTATGTGAAAACCAACTATTTCTTGATGATTTGGTAATGCTGTTAAACATGATTCTATTAAACATATCTTTGTCAAAACACAGAATTTCTGTCACTTATGCAATCAATTAGTCAGAAGGTGGGATTTATTTTCAAAGTCAGAAATAATTACCAGTGTCTCTGTATAGTCAATGGTAAGAAATAACTACCATAGCATGAAGCCCAGAAGAATACCTTGGACTTAGAGATCTAACGGTAAATAAATAAATGAATAAAGGAAATTAAGTGAGGAAGATATCCTATTCCTTAGGCACATTCAGGTCAGTACTTTTTGGAGAATGGACATTATAGGCGAATTTCACTCATATGAAACGGACACTGTATCCATTGCTCAGTCAGATCTCCACCCATACATTAAATGAAGCTTTGAGATGATATAATCAAGTATGGGGCTTTTCTGTATGCCTGTAACATAGAGTTAGAAGTGTTAAAAATTTATATAGATCTTTTCTCCAACAGAAAATATTTTCTGAAGCTAAAGTAGTAAAGCTTTCATAAAAAGCTATTTTCAATGACATTTTGTTTATTTTTTTGACTTTTCAAAGGCTACAAATAAGGAAAAAAAGCTTTTTCACTACCATACTACCTTTTCTCTTTTATTCTGGAAAAAAAGAATACAGAAGAGCCAACACCAGATTTCGGCCACTGTAATAAACTAATTGTTTCATGCAAAGAAAACTATTTTAGACTTTGTTTCAAAAATAAAATAAAAAGAAACAAAATAGAAAATAAAAGAAAAAAAAAGTTCCTTTCATCAATTTTACTAAAAATTCCCACTTTTTCCCTACTCATTTCTATATTAATTTCAATTAAGGTAGAGCAAACATGTCATTCAAACTGTTGTTTGGGTGTTTTCCTTCTCCAAGTCATAGAGGAGGCAACAAGGAGAGGTGCTATGCTGGTCCTTGTTCTCACCAACAGGAAGGGGCTGGTGGGGAATGTGAAACTCAAGAGCAGCCTTTGCTGCAGTGACTGTGAAATAGTGGAGTTTCGGATCCTTGGAGGATGCACAGCAAGCTGGGCTTCAGGAGAGCAGACTGGCCTCTGAATTCAGGGATCTGCTTTGTAGAGTACCAGGGAATAAAGCCCTGGAGGGAAGAGGGGCCCAAGAAAGCTGAATAATATTCAAAGGTCATTTCCCCTAAGCTCTGAAGCACCGTACCCTGACAATGAGGAAGTCAGGCAAGGACACCAGAAGGCCCGCGTAGATGAACAAGTTGCTCCTGGACAAACTTGAACACAAAAAGGAAGCCTGCAGAGAGAGAAGCTGTGGCATCAACAAGAACTATGGAAGCTGAACACAAAATGCTCCCACCTCCAGAAAGATTCATCTAGCTCACAGCTTGTTACCACAATGTCCTTGGGAAAGAAGAGTGTTGAAGGTGAGACACCAGGTGCCTGAATTGTCCTGATGGCCCCAGACAAGTTAGGGGCTGAGCATCCTAATTGCAGTGTATGGAGACTCCTTTCAGGGAACATCTGTGCAAAAGGATATATACACATGTAAAGCTAGTAAAAGAAAGCAAAAACATGGTCACAACGCCAAGCTATGAAGATAACTCTGAACTAACAAGCTGCATAGTGGATCTCTTCTTTCTGCAGCACTCAATAAAACATGGGCTAATGCACTGAGGCCACACTTTGACAGTGCAAGGCAGTAACCCCCCTGGTGAGTGTAAACCACCACAGCCCCAAGGCACAAAGCACCAAATCAATATAAGTGAACTGTTCTGGATTGAAAACATTTGGGTGGGTTAACAGTCACAGGCTAATTTTTCATGTTGTCTGGCCCTCTGCAGATGGTGAAGTGACCTGAGGGCCAAGAGGCAAAGCAAGCCATGGGTCCCACCTGATTGCTAAATAAAATGAATGCAATGACCCAGGTTAGGAATTACCTAATCCAGGTATTACCTAACCTGGGTCAGCACTGTATTTCTGGAGCATCTGGTCATGGGGACCCCCTGGTAGCAGCTGGAATCACAGCCATAGATGACTTAGTCTGACTATCTGCCCGTAGTGAGCTCTGTGCTCTTGAACTACCTTATTCCACTGCTGCTTGAGCCAGCTGATACACATTTACCATCATCGCAGCTGCAGCATAGGGTGTGGATTGATTTTACACTGTATCTGGTGGTAATTGCTCCTGTGAGAGGTGCCCATTCCCCTTTTCCTTCTCCAGCTATATGGTTTTGATAGTCTCAATTTTGATACTCCAGCAATTGCCCTGCCACATAGTAAATCAGAGTGGCAAATCAGACAGGTTCACATCAGATCAGTCCATCAATCGCATTCACCTCTTGGCTGTGCAATTAGTAGGTTTAGCACAAGGGACAGAGAGGGAACGTGTGGCTGGGGCTGCAGGTGGTGAGAGAAGGCCTTTCCCCCCATCACTAGATTAAGTGTGACATGAAACCTCTGGTTTCATAATGGTTTAATGGTCTAAGGCTGCAGGGATGCTTGTTCTCTGGCACATCTCTTAATTCTAGCAATTTTCCTGAGCTAGCACTAACAGGTGGCTGTGGGAGGCACTGGATCAGGTTCTTAATGTGGATGGAGATATTTTTTATTTTTATTCTTTCCCCTGGCTCAGGTAACAGCCAGGTCAGTTTCCTCATCTGGTTCCTCCAATATTCAAGCAAGGTGCAGTGGCTGAGAGCTCCAGCAGGAAAAGAAGACCACCTATTTTACAGGCAGAACTGGTACAATCCTTTTAATCTTCTTATCAAACTGTACCCCAAGAAATACACCCGCTGAATTGCAATTAAGGAGATGTAGGGAGCGGAGCAGAGCAGGCCAGCACAGCACAGAGGCTGGCACAGCAAACCAGATGATAAAGTGTAGTCAAAGCATTTTGTGGATTCAGGTGGGCCAAATGGGATATTTAAAGAAGCAAAAGAAGACAGTGGATTTGCAGGAGAGCTGTGATGTGCCAGCACCAAACCGCAGTAGGACTCTTGGGGTGGCTGCTCTGCAGGAAGGCAGTGACTGATGAACCTGCTCTGGGAGAAAAAGGAGACAGGAGAACACAGCTTGAAGGAGCTCAAGCCCTTTCATAACTGAGCCATGATGTGAAACGTGCTTCATTGTATGCCCTCATGTCTGTTAGCCCTTTTTGCACCAGGCTCCTTTATTTATACCTCCTCGCATCTGCTGAAGGGCACTTGGAGCACAGGACCTCTTGGTGCTATCTAAGGTGACACAACCTTTTATTCAGGCTACCTTCCTCCAACATACCCACCACCCTGGCTGATCTGGGTGCCAGACTATTCTGGGAGTGATGTCCCCTTGATTCATGCTCAACTAGGTTATTCTTTCTTTTTTTTTTTAGTCATTCAGACAAAAATAATCATATTCTCATCTGTTTAGCTCTAACATTATTATGGGTTTTTCAATGGATTCCATATTGCATACTCAGTTATAACATTAAACCAGCCAGCTCCAAACCACAGCATGATTGAAACATTCTGGTAAAGCTGCATGTTCCAGCTCACGTCAAGCCAAGTTACATCAAAATTCATGGGATGCTTGAAGAATTCAGGTCAAACAGAGCCACAGAGATCTGTGGCTGATAAGATTAAGCATTTGAAAAAGCCATGGCGAGAGACAGTACCCCTTCTTGCTTTGCAAATTTGAAATGAAATATAAAATAAAATAAAATAAAGTGAGAGGACAGATCTTAGAACATATATCTGAAATTATGCCAGGTTCCCTGGAAAAACCTGGAATATGTCTTTGACTCCTAAGTTTGCTCATCAGGATGATGATGAGTTCATGTCCTCCAGGACAATGCTTGAAGAAGCTCAATGCCCAGCAATGCCTTGAAGACAGGAGCAAAACAATCAATAGACTCGCAGGTGCCCCTGAAGCAGCATAATCAGGGAATGCATTGCTTTCCTCTCCCACGATCCTAAAAAAGCAAGGTCAGGAGAAATGTGGTATAATTTGGGGTTAGAACCTACAGACCTAGGACCTTTGAAATTAGGGAGTACACAGGCTAGGGGTACGTGACCACAAGATGTGTCTTCTGAATGACTGTTTTTCATTTTAAAATTCCTCAATCTGAAAATTGTTACTGGAATATATCTATTTTCCTTAACAGAAAACCTCAAACAACCTACTACAAAAGTGCTTCTTCAAATACGACAAGAAATACAGAGTTCTGCTTCATCACTGTTGAACATGTCAACTTTGGGTGAATGAAGCCTTTGAAAAAAGGTACTAAATCCCAAATGCCACCCAATTTTTGGAAAATAATTCAGGATTTTTTTTTTTTGGAAACTCTTTTGTAATAAATGTTTTGAGAGTACAGATATACATTTTAATTTCAGGTCACTTGTTTGACTGTCAGGAGAGAACAAAATCAAATTATAGGAATAGTTGTGTATTAGTCACGCTGAAATAACTGAACAGTCTGGTTTTGTGTTCTATCAAGCTCTCCATCACTTTGTTGCTCTATTATAGTGATTATTTTGATCAATCTGTGTGTATCCAAGCCTTTGCAGTTTTGCTGGATTCAAGGCATCAGAAGCAACTTCTTTTGGCCAGTGTAAACAATAGGAACAGACTGCTTCAACCCAATTGATGTGGGTTTAATGCTTCCTTAAACCCATAGATTTTTATGTTTTTAATAAGAGTGAGAAATTTAAAAGTGAATGTAAATGTATATTGTGTTTACAATAATAGCTGGGACATAGTCTGAGTGTATTACATCAGCCTGAAATATTGATTTTTCAGAATTATGAACTCTCTTTTGACTTTGAGGCCGTCTTTGAAATGTTGAGTGCATTGAACTTTGGCTAGATCTAGATCCCTGGAGGGATGTTTGCAACATCTATCCTTTCTGCAGTGATACTGAGCTCCTCTGCTTTAGTTCGAAAGTCTGATTCTGCAATATTTAGATGCTCAGGGTCTAATTCTCTCACCTAAGATGTAGTATTAGGACTGTAGGCACCTTCTACTCTTCTGCAGTCAACGAGGAGAGACAGCTGTGACCAGAGGTCAAGTCATCCCTCTGCAAGGAAGTCTGAATTGCCTTCTGGAGCTGCTATTCTTTTTCCACTGACTATGCAATAACCCTAACATGACCACAGCATCATGTAGATGTCTCAGATATGTGTCTGCAGTAAGGTGGGATGAATGCAGGTACAAGGCACAGCCATTTCAATGTCAAAGATTATCCCCTTTACGCAGAACTTGGCACAGGCTTGCAGACAGAGGGAACGCTTTTACTGAGTGGGAATTAATACCTCTGGAGGTCTCAAGGAGTCATGCTAAAGCATCATCAGTAATGCATTTCACCTTTTGCACTTTTTCACCTCTGGCTCCATATACTTTGCTCTTGGCCTCCCATTTCCACCATCCTGCCCAGCTGCAGCTCACAGCTATGAAGCCATGGAATAGAGCTGGTGTGGAAATTATTTTCTCATGTACCTGGAGAACAGCATAATTTCATATTAGAAGCTAAAATTAAAATCCTATTATAGTAAAAGTCACTGAAATCCAAGGGGGAATTTCATACCAAACATTAGCTGAAAACACCTTCCTGAGCATGCAAAGAAAATCATAAGGGAGAATGGCATCTGTTACTAACATCTGAGTGCAAATTCTTTCCACCTGCCACAGACAGAAAGTCAAAACCCCTTCATTTTCTGCTGAACACTTGAGCTGCCCCTCTAAAGGACACTGTGAACTTCATTAAGTGGCTTTCCACCATGGCCTGTGTGGATGCTGTTTCAGACCCTGCCATCAGCCAGCATCAAGAAGGCACCTGAGAATGCTGGTCCAACTGACGAGTCTGAATTTCCCAGCTAGTGCGAAGTTGGATGGAATACTTTCATTCCTGAGCAGAAACTGTAACAGTTTGTGTTTCTACAGATATAACAAAGCAGGCTAGAAAATAATTTATTGGCCAGTTGCAGCCACTATAGGAAGAGAAAAGCTGGATACAAAAGAGATGAACACAGTCATTGGGTAGCACCAGCAAGCTCAGAACATAAATACAACAATAATTCACAATACTGAGATCCTATAATGTATTTTGTCAACTGTAAGTCTTAAAGCAGTTGGTGAGGGTCAATTACATTAGCGCCATGTGACGTGCAGGGAAGCTGAGGCACACAAAGCTGGACATGCTGGCCCAGGAAAGCTAGAAATACAGCCTGTATCTGAAGTGCTCCAGAAACCCCTCTGAAGGCAAAAATCAAGAAAGCAGGGCAAATGCAGGTCTCAGCCTGCCATTTCATGTGCTCAGGCACAGTATAGTTCTGCAGGACAAGTCCTCTTGCACAGCCATGCTGGATCACCTGGTAGTTTCTTTTACGCAGTCTGTTATTTTTTTCCTGTCCTTGTTTTTGTTGTTTAATTCCCAACTGGGACACTCTTATGCAGATGTAGAGCATCCAACGGATGGGACCTCTGGTTCTCACACCTGGATAACGGAGACTACGAAGTGGGAGCCTTAAAGAAGGAACCCTTAATCAGGTAATCATTGGTAAAAACAGCATCAGTGATGCTTTTGGTTGTGGCCTTCAGCTGGGACTTCAGTGGCATAAAAACTACTCAAGCTGCAGGTTGTATCTCCTGCATCATAAGTACAGCAGACAAGCAGAATAGATGAACAAATAAAAAGTGATCCTCTCTCAGCTGCTCTTGCAGCTTCTCCCTGTCCCCCTGCCCTCGAGGTAACATTGAGTGGTTGGTATTAAGCAAACAAAAAGTCCTAGGATCCTGCCCCGGGATCCTTTCCTCAGATCCCACCCTAAGGGCTGGTAGGATTTGTTGGCAACCAAATTCTGGCTGCAGCCTTTCTCTAGCAGCTGCCACTGTGTCATGCAATGGGTGGAGTAGCAGCACCAAGTGGTACCAAGATTTTTGGTATGTATTTCCAGACCATTATACACAGGTCCCTGAACTGGTCCTGGTCCCCTGCCTGTCACAGAAAGATGGGGCCAGGGCTGAACTGCCCCTGGGAGCCATGTAAGCATGCCTGTATGGTTAGGCTAGTCAACAAGCATGGTGACCAACCCACTGGGATGGAAGCAAGGAATTCATTGAAGCAAGGAATTGATTTTTGGTTTGGCCATGATTCTGCTGTAAGCTGCCACATAAGCTATTGTACCATCACATTCCTCAGTTTTCCCACACTTCCAGGGCTGGGGTAGCCACAGCTTCTCTGGGAAACCTGTTCTAGTGGCTCACCACCCTCGACAGGGAAGAATTTTTTCCTAATATCCAAGGAATTATCCTAACATCCATAGGATTAATGAAGATGTTAAACAAGACTGGACCCAGTATTGACCCCTGGGGTATGCTGCTGTCTACTGGCTCCTGCTAGACTTTGTGCTGCTGCTGACCCTGCTTTGGGCCTGGCCATTCTGAGTTTTCAGTTCACCTCACTTTCTCCTCTAAAATCCCCATGATGTGAAATTTATGGAAAGTCCTGTATAAAAGCCAGGTATTGTTATTAAATCTCAACCTTAGTCAGCAAAACACTTAAACATATGCTTAAGATTTAGAGTAAGCTTAAAGTGCATTGGGACTCAAACACCTGATTAAGTGTCATGCTGAAACAACACAGATTTCTGAGCAGCATTAACACACTCCTAGGTCACCTATTGCACTTAATACTTTTACATTAACAAAGTACAACCTGGAACAAAACTGGATGTCACTGCTGAGATGCTCTGAGGGGGGAACTTGGCACTGAAGTGACCACCTGCATCCCACTCCTCTTCAGCAGAGAAATTTTACTACTAAAAGACAGGGAAAGTACAACTCCTTCCCCTAAAACAACTAGGGCTGATATCAAAACGCAAGAGGAAAGCCAGCCTCAGCAGCAGACAGGCAGAAAGTTGTCTAACCTTTAAAAGAGGCATCTCCTCCAAGTTCTGTGGAGAAGGTTCTCTCCATCAATTTATAACTGAAGGAGCACAGGACCATCAGCTTCCTAACTTTGAACCAGTCTTGGAGTTACAGAAGCAGCAGCAAAATCTTAAATTTAAAGAAAACCAATGCCCAAACTTGCCCTTTTGGTCTCAACAATTTTTGAATGCTGTTCTGAAGCCAAAGGCTCTCTGCAAGCTCAATAATTGCAAATAGATTAAAAAATTCAGATCCTCACTTTATCACCAAAAATTGGGAACTTGAGTTTGAAGGGAAAAATTAAATTGCATGTTATTTGTGATAGAAATGACAGATTTGAGAACACAGTAACTGATACAACCTGAAAAGCTTTACAGCTGGATAGTGTAGATGTCTCTTGCTTACAGTAATTTTTAAAATGCCTGTTCTCGCTAAAGATCATTTCTAAAACAGTCTGTATTTGGTGCTGACCCTTTTTATGCTTTCATTCAACCATCCTGCTGCTTTATCTTTTTATGAATGCACAGAAAAAAATATGCCTGTGTACTTACCTAAGGATGTGAGTGCCATTGAACAAGATACCTGAGTGCTCCACAGTCCTCCAGCATTTGTCTGGGAAAAGGCAGTCCAGGCCCTGGCTCTTGTCAAAGACTGATTTTATTTTGGTTTTTTGTTCCGTTTTTTTCTTTTTACCAAATTCATTTGAATATTTGTTTGACTTAATTTGTTTCAGAGATCCTGAAGAGATCCCTGCAGGACAGCAAAAGCAGGCAACCAGGAGCTGACCATGCAAATCAGTGTGCAGGGTTTGGCCATAAGCATTAAAAGGAAAAACATTTTAAAAACCTGGCCTTTAATGATAAAAAAATAAAAAAATAATCAGATGCCCCCAAGATTTCCTGTTCAGCATAAAAAACAGTCCTGGGAATCATTTTTTCTAGTGGCCTACCTACTTGCAATTAAAGTTAAAGAGTCCTGGACGACCTTCCTGCCCTAGACCCAAGCTTGATAGAAAAGGGTGTCTGCTACCAAAGCATGCAATGAACAGGACCTTCCCCTCTAAATATCCTTGTTGAGGTTTGAAAGTGTTTAAGTAGGAATCTAGTCCCTGGTAAAGTGACATCCCACATCCTTTGGGTATAGAGAAGTGCTGTAAGCAGTGGGCTGCACCACAAGCAGCATGACCAGCAGGTCAAGGGAGATTGTCTCCTTGTACTCATGAAACCCCACCTGGAAGACTGAATAAAGCTCTGGGGCCTACAACCTGTTGGAATGAGTCCAGAGGAGGCCATGAAAGTGCTCCAAGGGCTTGAGAACCTCTGCTAGTGAGACAGTTTAAGACAGCTGGGCTTGCTCAGCCTGAAGAGAATGCTCTGGTGAGACCTCAGAGCAGCTTGCAATGCTTAAAGAGACCGACAAAAAAGTCGGAGAGGGGCTTTTGACAAGGGCAGGTAGGGACAGAACAAGGGGAAATGGCTTTAAAATGTCAGAGGGGAGATTTAGATTAGATAGTAGGAAGAAGTTCTCCCCCATGAGGGTGGTGAGGTACTGGCACAGGGGCTTTAAGCAACCTGGTCTAGTGGAAAGTGTCCCTGCCTGTGGCAGAGGAGTTGGAACTTCATGATCTTTAAGGTGCCCTCCATCCCAAACCATTTCATGATTCTATGATTAATGGCACCAGAGACTTGAGTTTACAAATGTGTAACGTGAATTTGGAAGAAGGTAAGATGAGCTAGAGCACATCTGCTGCTCCAACGTGGTTGTACGTGCTTGTTTATCCCATCAAATGAAAATACACCTTAGTCTCCATCAAAAGGCATAAATGTGAAAACAACCTTTACTACAGGATAGGAATATAAAATCAGATGATAAGAGCAGCTGACCTGTTGAGAGCTCACAGCACAATGCTGTGAGATAGCTGCTTGGATCACTTTACTGCAAGATTTTTCTTTTTTTCTATCCTTTCATTTCAGGAGGAAGAAGGGGAAACTGGACAGAAAAATGCAGCACGAAACCTGGGGTCTGACTGTCATTTATTTCCACCCACAGCACAGCAGGAAAAGGCTGGAATCTATTAAGTAGATCCAGTTGTCAAACTGAAGATTTGATGTGTATGGGGGAAAAAAAAATCACCACAATATCACATCTAGCAGTTACGAAAGTGCAGAGATACGTGCATTATAAATGCAGTCTCCTGAAAAGCTTGCACTCAGACAGCATGCTGATTAGCAAGTGGTGAGATATCTATTACATTTAAAGTCTAGTATGATCAAGGAACAGTAGGAAAACTGTTCTCCTTGTGGTCTCTGGGATCGGATATGGGCTTTCTAAGCAGGAAGATGATGTTCCAGATGTGGCTGGCATTGATATGCTGTGGGATTACCAGTGAGAGAACTGAAAATACTGGCTTGGCTAAGAGTGTCCAGAATTAGGCAGCTTTATGTGAAAACTATCAGAGCTGCAAGTCATCTGAAAGCACAGGCTAGAGAAAAGGTGACCAAGAGGTTTGCTGCATCCAACATCACTTGATGGCATCTTGATTCCATTCCTACAAAACATCATGTCCAGTTCAAAATTCCTGTAGATAAAGGCTTGGCAAAGAGTTATACTAGAAACCATGTGGTCAACTTAGGCAAACACAAACTTTAAGACTTTACCATTATATGTACCAATTTCTATACCCATTACCATCTCTGTACCATGCCCACGGTAATTTTTAAGCTTTATGAATGTCATGAGATGACTTAAAGCTGATACACTCTCCAGTATTCCCCATGCAGCATAACTAGCAATCCCAGTCAAAAACTCAGCCCAAACATTGTGTTAAATACACACAATTAGCACAGTGTTTTAGAGAAAAAAAAAAAAAAAAAAGAAAAAAAGCCTTCTGTGTGGTTTGTTTCTTATGCAGAAGATACAAGGAAAACAATGGAGGTAGCCCAAGAGGCTCATTTCCTAAAGGAGTATTCAAGTCCTGGAAACCATGTCATTGAACATGGATTCCTTTTCCAGCCTCTGGCATTCAGTAGCTTGGCAACACAGGGAGGGCTGAATGGAGATGCCATCATGGGAGGGAGCCCTTGGCATTGCTGCATACCTGCAATTACCCTCTCCTGCCTCGGCTGTGTCCTCACAGCTGTAAGCAATGTTCAACACTGTACAAAGCAAATGATCTGAATTAAATCCAAAGCAACATGCACACTGACAGCTGGTAGCAGTGCCAGAAATGAAACATGGTCAGACTAAAGGCAGCTCTTCTACTCCAAGTCTCTTTCACCTCTCAGAAACCATCTCACCCAGCATATCAAATTTCCTCTTCCAGATTTTGCTGGAAGCACTGTTTCCCCACTGCATCCTGATATAAACCCATCCTCCACAGCTCATCCTTTACTGTCAGTTCCTGAATAAATTCTCAACTAGGGTGTAAACCCAAATCTACATTATTCTCTTGCAAGGCAAATGTCCCATTGATCTCCCTCTTTCATATTATCGTCTCACACCCATGAGCATCCTTATGGCTCGGTGATCATATAAAAAGGTCAGGGCAGTTCTAGCTCCATGGTTTTTTTTTCTCCACAGTCCTAAGCAGGAAAGATGACAGCATCAGAGGATGAGGTTAACACCCAGGCAGGCACCCTCTGGAAACCAGACAGCTTAAAGCTTAACTACATACTAACTACTAACTTACTAACTAGGAGCTGTATCAGCCTGGTATGCTCAAGGTGTACCAACTGCTAAAAGGTGAAAATTTATTATACCATCACTGAAAACATTCTGGGATTCTATAATTAAACTCTTAAGAAACGAAAACCACCAGAATCCTGAACTCAGGCTTCTTAATTTTGGCCTTGAAGTACTTTAACCCCTCTGCTGCCAAACTATAAAAGAGTTCAAATCTGCTGGTTTAAAATTAAACCACTTGACAGAAGCTCAGCTGGACTTTCAAACCATTAAGCAAACACTTCTCCACTTCAAACAGGAGGCAGCTTGAATCCAGGGTACTTGTTTTGTCTTCAGTGTGCCTGGCTCACACACAAGTGCCCTCACACAGTGTATTTACCCTCGCCCATGACAGCATGGACTCACCAGGGTGGGATGAGTAAGTGCACACAGCAGCACCAGCATAGGGATGAGGCTGGTGGGCAAAGCCTGAGCCAGCACACTTCCCACCAGTCCACAATGTCCAGTCCATCAGGAGCCTTGTGCCAAGCCATGGTAGGTAAGCCAAGTAGTGTTTGCTCTGCAAAACCCGGCTCCGAAACCTATGACTAGGACCATTACAAATTCATATTTTCCCTCTACTAGGCAGAGGCTTAACATTGCTCATGCATAGCAGAGGCAAGGGATACCGCTGCCATGGTTTGTCATATTACAGAGTAAATACAGCAAATTTCTCCACCAAATGCTACTCAGAGATAGGATTTGACAGTTGCAAGCAGCTTTGCTTTGTTTCCTTCTGTGAAGAGCATATCACTGGTTTCAAAACACAGGCTCTGGAAACAGAGACAGCTATTATGAGGCTTTGGTTAAATCAATTAATTACCTGAAAAAAGCTCCCTACACCACTTGTCTGAGGGCCACAAAGTGCTACATTTATCACCAGCATTTCAATAATTCCAGAGGAGAAATTCAAACTCCTATGCAGAAATACATTTAAGTTCCAGTCATTTAAGGCTCACTCATCACTTCCATGAACACACATTGGATTCTAAACCTACCCTATGATATAACACAATCTAGTTCCATTTTGCAAGATCTGAAAAGCCTGACCAAGTGATACGTTTTAATTTTATATGTTAGAACATCTTTTATTCCTTATGTCTCTTAATGACAAAGCCCTGTACTTTTCATGCTGTAGTAAAAACCTACAAAGAACTAACAAACTGCATATAAAAGGCAAAAATTTTCCTAAGTTATGTTTGTAAGCCTCATGTTGATAACAATATGACAATGAAGAATAAAACACAAGAATAATGTTTGGCACATTACCTGCTGCATCTTTCCCTGTGAAGCACCAGTCCAGATCTGTGACGTAATAAAATCACTTGGGTTTAGCGTAGAAGAAAATTTTGGAGGCTCTAAACAATTTTGGCAATGACACAAGCTGTATTATGACACAAAATTAGAAGTTTTATGTGAGCAAAGTCTTTATATTTCTGCACCACTGTTCAAATAGCAACATGTCCAGGCAATTCTTGGAGTTCTGGTGGACCAAGTCCAGAGGAGGCCACAAAGATGCTCTAAGGACTGGAACACCTCTGCAATGGAGATAGGCTGAGAAAGCTGGGCTTGTTCAGTCTGGAGAAGGCTCCCAGGTAACCTTAGAACAGCTTCCAGTGCCTAAAGGGAGCTCACAAAAAAGCTGGAGAGGGGCTCCTGACAAGGGCAGGTAGGGACAGGACAAGGGAGAATGGCTTTGAACTGTCAGAGAGCAGATTAAGATCAGACATTAAGAAGTTCTTTCCTGTGAGGGTGGTGAGGCCCTGGCACAGGTTACCCGGAGAAGCTGTGGCTGCCCCACCCCTTGCAGTGCTCAAGACCAGGCTGGACAGGGCTTGGAGCAACCTGGTCTAGTGAAAGGTGTCCCTGCCCAAGGCAGGGGGTTGGAAATGGATAATCTTTAAGATCCCTTCCAACCCAAACCATTCTAGGATTTTGTCTTAGTCCACTCTTCAAGAATGGGAGCAGCTCCTATACCACAGCCTCCAGCCACCAGGTACACCATACGGTGTACCCACTTCATCTTTCAGCTGCGAACAGTAAACAATTACACTGATAACATTCCATCAGTTAATACTCCCCCCCCCTTTTTTTAATAATAATGAAAGAACTCCAATCCTAAAGCCCAGTCATACAGAAGTGCTACATTAAATTTTGCTCCACACTATTACAAGGGGGTAGATCGAGTATTTTTACTGCAACTATGCAGCCAAATAAATAAAAGAGAGTAGATCATTTTCCCAAGGCGTTTAATAAGAAGAAATTACAGACTGAAAGTCCTCTGGGCACATGAAATTCATCTAATACACATCTCTAGAATGGGTCACTTCTTACAAACAATATTATAATTTTTGCTTTATCATGGAAATGTTGGACTAATACAAACCACAAAATACTGAGTAAGATGCAACAGCGAGTGCTAAAAACCACAACAGTACAAGTATGGCACCAAGAATGCTAAACTAAATGACATGTCATTAAGATTTACTTTTGCAATCCTGGTTCACACTAATTCAGTTCAGAGATTCGTCTCCAGTCAGCGTCAGCACCAGGTTCAGTTAACATGCATTTTGTGCAAAGTACACTTCGAAATTCATTAAATAATTAGTTGTGCAAACATATCTTCCTTTCACAGTAAAACAACAGTGATTTTGGGATCGGAAACAAACAAGAGAACCCCAGGCAGTATTTTATTTCACAGCACATAGTGAATGTACATGTAATTGCCATATCCAGCAAGTAAGTAAAGTGCATGCCAGTAACAACTCCAAGTTGTAAACTGAGAACTTGTAGTGTACTACTCTAGCAAACTAATATGAAGTAATACAAAACAAGGTAGAGTAAAATCTTGAAAATTAACATATGCTATGCGGTTTACTGTACCATTCTTTAAAAGGTAGGCTAAAATACCCTAACATGGGATATTTTCACATCAACTATTGGTGGAATAAACAGTTCAAAGCTACAATAGTTAAGAATATTGCACCAGAATTGTTGTATTTGAAAGCAGTACAAGAAGAATTTTTTAATATAGACACTTAAAAAAAAAAAAACCCAAACAAAAACACCCCCCCGCCCCCATATTACAACAGCTACTTTGAACTAAAATAGCCACTGAACTGTAGGAACTGAAGAAATTAGTGCTCTTTGCCACAGGCGATAGATATGTGGCGCTCACAGCCCAGAAAGCCAACTGCGTCCTGGGCTGCATCACCAGCACCATGACCAGCAGCTTGCTCTTTCTGAATATTTCATTCTAGATTTCAAGATAGAAATGTCCATCTTGAGCAAATCCAGAGGAGGCCATGAAGATGCTCTGAGGGCTGGAACATCTCTCTTATGGAGGAGACAGGCTGAGACAGCTGGATTTGTTCAGCCTGGAGAAAAGAATGCTCCAGGGAGACCTAAGAGAAGCTTCCAGTGCCTAAAAGGGGCAACAAGAAAGTTGGAGGGGCTTCTGGCAAAGGCAGGTATGGACAAGGCAAGGGGAATAGCTTTAAACTGACAGAGGGGAAATTTAGATTAGAGGAAGTTCTTCCCTGTGCGGATGGTGAGGCACTGGAACAGGCTATCCTGAGAAGCTGTGGCTGGCCCATCCAGGCAGTGTTCAAGGCCAGTTTAGATGGGCTTTCAGCAACCTGTTCTACTGGAAGATGTCCCTGCCTGTGCAGGGGGCTGGAACTGAAGGATCTTTAAGATCCCTTCCAACCCAAACCATTCTACAATTCTACACTACATGGATTATCTGGAATCTCTCCTATGTAATATCAAGTAGGTAGGGGAAAGGGTCTCGCTGTCCTGTGGTCTCCATGGAGTCAACTGTGAACTCAACAAAACTTATCAGGCGAAAAATCTGCAGTATTCCCTTTTCTTTTAGAAACACAGGTCTATGAGAAGTCTTGAAAAGTTTTACCACATTAGTACAAACAAAAGCCATGAATTAGATGGATGTACCACAACTGCCAAATATTATACAGATTCCTACAGCTCCAACAACAGGCCCCTCAGTCTGTGAGTCTGAGGGAGACACACTAAACCCACAGGATGATCTACATGGCTCTTGGAAGTTTCCATTTGGAATCAGAAATGAACAGTAGGGACATCCTTGGAAAATGAAGGACAGAGAAGCAAAAGGACAAGAGACCTTCCACTGACATTTGTTGGAGATCTGGCAGCCCAGCTCCACCATCATATTTAGGGACCACACCAAGCAAACGCTGTGTTCATGATGCTCTGAGGACACTGCAGGCTATTATCAAAAATCTAAAGCCACTCTGTGCAAGTGAGAGGTACAAACAATGAACTCCAAGAACTAAAGAGATTTCACCCACAATACTTTCTCCACTCCAAAATCAACTCCTTC
This sequence comes from Forpus xanthops, assembly GCA_032466535.1. Classification (NCBI taxonomy): domain Eukaryota; kingdom Metazoa; phylum Chordata; class Aves; order Psittaciformes; family Psittacidae; genus Forpus; species Forpus xanthops. The sequence continues at coordinate 26,742 of JASSUY010006748.1, forward strand.
ACTATGTAAGCAGTTTTAAAGGGGAAAATAAACACACAAAACCATGTACATGATCATCAATGATCAGCATTTCATTTTCAAAAGTGAACGTATTCAACTTTGATGCTTTTTATAAGTGACTTAAGTAAGCAAAACATTCATGAAATGGCAAAAAAAAAAAAAAAACAAACCTGCTCAGTGAGCAGATATCTCTACCGATGCATGCACATTAACTAACCACCTCCTCCATTTTCCAGGATGTGGCAACAGATGGCTGTGGCCACTAAGTCTTCATTATTCTTATAAAATTTCTAGGTACATTAAAAGCACAATTGAAACCTATTAAAAACATTTGCTCAGGGAACACAAGGTTTTATCACCATCATTTGCTCACCTCAGCATTAAGTTACAAACAAACGCCTCAATGACTTACAGTTGGACATCTGGTCTTTAGTTCAGCTATTAACTTTTTTAAAGAAAGACCTTGAGAGAAAATTAATAAGCTGTAATCATCTAAAGTAGTCTCATATGCAGTTCACTTCTCATTCACTTCTTCATTGCAGTAAAAACCCCAAACTTTTCAAAAGCAGCAACATAAAAAAAGCCCATAAAAGTCGATTCAGATTATATCACATCCTTTCATATTTACAGATTTTCTGTAGTAAAGAAGCCACTATCATTGTTCCACCGCAATTAAAAGTCTTGGCCTTTTTAATCCTAAAACAGCCTTCAAACATCATCTAAGTCTGGAAACATTTTCAAAACCCACAGTAATTCAGTAACAGCAGCACTGTACTCCAGACAATATTGCAAAGAGCTCCCACACAAAGTGTCTATTAAAGAAACAGTCTTGATAAATACAGTTCTCTGATCCTCCTCTTCCTCATGATAACATCCCCACTGGCTGCTGTAGGCGCTACGTTAGCTTCTTCATTCTGCGGTTCTGCTTGTCAATATTCAGTGTTGCATGGTCTACAGAGGTAGTGATGGAATCAAGAGCTTCATCCTGTCTCTCCAGCTCGGCTTCTGTTTCCAAGGCAAGGCCCTTCAGCTTCTTTAGTATCTGTCAGAAGAAAAGACTGAGCACTTTCAGCAACTGAGCAGCTGGTTCTTTGAGAAATGTAACAGACCCATGGCAATTAGTTATTTCATTGTTATAACTTTATTTCATTTATTGGAGTCTGCCCTGAGGCATGCTGGTGAAAAGAAATTTCTTACTCTGATAAACTAAAATGAGATGAATGAAACAAGGAACTAAAGACCAGAAAATTCAAACCTGAACTGTCAGGGGTAGAGGGGAGGGAAAAGAATAAATGAGAAATAAAAATCATTTAAGCATGATTTGTTGTTTGTTGGCTCTGTTATTATCTCCTTGGTATGTCTGCATTCCAGAGCAGTAGCTTTTATTGAGATGATGTGCACGTTGAGAGCTGACACAGAAAGCAAGCACAGCTGGTAGAAAGCCAGAAGGGGATCACACGGCTGAAGGCACAGTAACGTTAGGCACTTACTAGGTCAAAGGACAGAAACTGTTCTTTTACTACAGTGCACTAAAGAAAGAAGTGTCAGTGGTTGGAGCAGATAAGAAAAGTGAGAATTAGGCAGCCAAACAAATAATTTTCAAGGGACTAGAGGGTGGTGTGGTATGAACAGACATCAAGACAGCCAAGAGGCTCAGGCTGTACCTGAGATGAGAAATAACAGATGCACTAGCTACAGCTCTAATACGTGCTGTAAGCATTATATTACGTATCAACCAGTTTACACTACACTTAGCAAATTACTGTTCATATGTGGAACTGCAAGCTAACACCCTCAGCTACTCAAAGATTGTGAGGAGACCACTTAGTCTGAAAACACCTACAGACACCACTCCAAACAGTGCAGAAGCCTCTAAAATGGAAGAAGAAAGCCAAGCTTACATATCCTCAAGGCTGAGACATCTATAACAATACCATTCACTGACTTATGGGGCCTACTCAACTTTCATTTTCATCAGTTCACACAACCAAGTCCAAGCACAGAGATCCAAACTACACAACAAAAATCTGGCTTAATTGCTCACGCTGTAACACTGGCTCCTTTTAGCAGCAGCCCAAGGACTGAGTTATATCACTGTCTTTTCTTCCCTCTTGTGGCTACTCCCTTAATAAGCCTGGAGGCATGAACTGAAAGCACCTGCCTGATGGGCAAGCCTCAGCTGCCTTCTCTCAGATATATCAGAGGGAAATTCAGAAGCACTGTATCATACTGACTGGAAATCCAGTTTCCAAGTTACTTCAGATCATAAGGTCTCTGCTGGCCTACACGATCTACTTCCTTAGGCATCCACAGCTGGGTCCATGAGGATATCCTTGCACTGCCTGCTTAACAAGAGTCATTTATCCAATCAATTGCATTAAGTCTCCAAGAAAGCAAATTATCCCAGGACTAGCCCACAACATCAACTGCCATGCTACATGAGCATCCAGGTGATGCTACAGAAGACCACCAGAACTGCAGCCTAACAGCATAAATCTGTGGCTTTTAATAAAACAGGGGAAAAGAATAGTACTCTAAACACATTTAATTTTATTTTTTTCTTAAGTGGCAAACTCAATTATCTTCCATTAGAATATATAATCAGCTCCCAGAAAGCTGCTGTGAAATTACCAGTTTGAGAAAAGCAGTGAAGAATATCATATTTAGCTGGAAGGGTGGGGGAATTTTTTGAGACAAAATGCTTTGGCTGAAGCTGGATATCAGTCAGTAGTAAGATTTATCTCATAACATACAGAATCATAGAATGGTTTGGGTTGGAAAGGACCTTTAAGATCACCTAGTTCCACCCCCCCTTCCACAGGCACAGATAATTTCCACTAAACCAGGTTGCTTAATGCACCATCTAAGCAGCCATCCATACTCCTGGTCTTCAACACTTCCAGGCATGGAACATTAACAACTTCCTTGGACAACCTGGTCCAGTGTCTCATTACTCTCACAGTAAAGAATTTCCTTCCATCTAACCTGAATGCCCCCTTTTTAAGTGTAAACCTACTGCACTTGTCCTACCACTACAGTCCCTGATGAAGAGTCCTCTCCAGCAGGTTGTACGTCGCCTTCAGATACTGTAAGGCTGCTATGAGGTGTTTCTCAGCATTTTTCTTAAATCACAAACAGCTAGAAACACAGCTGTATGAAAAACAAATTTTGCAATTTGTCTGCCGAAGGAAAAAGAAAAATCCCAAACAAACAATAAAAAATCCCAACAAATCAAACCATGAATCAAGCTTTATCTACCTTTGTCTGTTTTTACCAAAACTACAAGCTAAACCCTCCTCTATTTCTACCTCAAATGGAACATTTCAGGATCTCTCACTGTAATAGGTAAGCAAGGGTGAATTCCCCAAACTGGAGGTGGTAGATGTGCTCACGATATGCACCAAAAAGAAAAGTGATATGATCAGATACACTGTGTAAAATTCAGAATTATACCTGAAAATGGGAAGTTCAGAGGTGGCTTTCTCTCAGTCTTTCCTTTGAGCTTCTGCTTGCATCATATATAGAACATACATAAAGTAGGTAGTGCTACATGAAATGACTCATAACATTCATAAAGTCACAGTGTATTTAGGAAAAGAACTCTGAAGATCTTCTGGTCCACTCCATTCAACTAAAAGCAGGGCTAGCTTCAGTGTTCACCCGAGAGATTACAGGGTTTCAGCCTCTGCTCCAATAAAGCTTAAATTCTTTATATCAGTTTGAGAGAAGAAACTTCACTCCTTCCATACATCCTAAAGGATGGCAGCAAAAGAAACTTGCTTCATCATTTGCAGATGATTAGTCCACACTAATATTTTCTCAGTTTACTAAAAAGGTTTACCCAACACCATCCCAAAATCTGTCTTCCAGAACAGCAGAAGAAAAGCAGATTTCTAGCTCATGGAATGACACATGCTTCAGAACGGTTCTTCTGGTCCTTCAACACCTTCACCTCCTGCTGCTGTGAGGCACGGGCTTTTGGAGGTTTATCACTAAGCACTCTTCACAGTGTGGTAATTTCAGGTTTCCTGAGCAACCTCCTCACCCAGCACATCTAGGTAGAGGCGAGCACATCAGGTGAATGAGGTGATACGCAGCAAGCCTCCAAGATTGTTACGCAGCAAAGCAAGGGCTGGCATGAGAGTATGGAGAAAGGAAGCAGAAACACTTCTTCCCCATCTCTCCAGGAGGAACCCAATTTATTTGTAAATCAAATTTTTGCCAAAAAGGCCCAGGTTTGCCATGGAAAGCAGTTTATTTTTAGCTTCAAAACAGATTACTTTTGATAGGCTTTGCATTCATAAGAGCATACTTAGCACTTAAAATACAGAAAAAGACACAATTATTGAGAACAGAAAAGCTTTTAAAATACGAAAGCAGTAAAATGGAAACATAGTAAGCTACAGGGCTCTGCTCAGTCCACCTGCCAATTAGGCTCTGCCTTGAAACACAGCAGTTGATGATGATGCGGTTACTCATACACAAAAATAAAAGGCAAGCAGCTCACTTTCATCTGTTAATTTTCTTTGCCTCAGAAAGTCTGGTAATAAATCCCTTAACCCTTTGTCTGCAGCATCTTCATCTGTTCCAACTGAGTACTGCCACTCAATCCAATGGGACCTGGAGTGGTCAAGAGTCTCCACAGAGCTTGCTTGGAAAGAGTTACTGGAAGCTGAAGTGTGGCCAAAGCTGGTCAATATTTTTGCAATGGCAAGATGTCTAGTTATCACTGCTCCAGTTCTGTCACCTGCTCAAAGCAGCAGTGTTTGCTGTGCCAGTATGCAACTTGGACTGTGAACCAAGGCATGAAAATTCAGCGTGAAACTATCTGGTACACAAAACCAAACAGCAGGTATGAGCCCATCAAAGACATTTTAAATGCACATTTCCTCAGGCAGTGGTCAATCTCACATTGAGACAATTTTAGATTTATGCCACTGGATTATAATTTGGAAAGTCTGACTTATCCTCGTGGTTCTGCCACAGATTTTCTGTGCAACTTCAGGAAAGTTACCCAATATTCCCATACAGAGCTCCGCTGGACAAAACGAGGAAGTAAATTTCTCACTGCTCTCCAAATCTGCCCTGCATCAAGTGTTCAACTACAGCAGACTCAGGCCTTGGTGGGAGAAGAGGTGTTCATCCAAGCTACCTATCCTAAGTTCTTGTATAGACTATGGGGATCCAACCATTACACTGCAGTTTAGATCATAGTTCATCTGTTCTCTTTTATGCACATGCCTGACGAGTTGTTCAAGCGCTGCCCACTTCTCTCTGCTTTGGCTTAACTGAGAGCCAAGCACAAGAGTCACAACACAGGCACAAACAAAATGATGGGAGAGGACTCTAAGCCTGTGAATCTGCCAAGTACTTAGCCCTGTGATTATCATTTTGCCACACCACTTGAGGATGTAAATTCCAAGTGTCAGGCATTATACAGAGACTGTATCTTAAAGATCTCATAATGGAGACCTCAATTTGGTTTGGGGCCTGAGATGCCATCATAACAATGTAATTTAGATGAAGCTTAAGAAATAAGTTACATGGAGTATCCAGCAGTAAAAATAAGATACAGAAAGTGTCACTGTGCAATAAGTATTGACAACTGAAGTTAGAACTCCATTAAATTGTTCCTGAGATCCACACTATTATCCCTGTCCAACAGGTCTGAAAACTGAAGCAGAACACATAAAACTAGAAACAGCTCTTGAATGCAGCCAAATTCACCTGTTAATAGGAAGCTGTCATTCACAGTACTCTGAAATAGGGTGCAAATAGAGGTTTTGACAGTGATAACTTGTCATGATTTAATACAATGCTTCACCTCTGTGCTGAACACATTGTAGGTGCACAAGAAAGGGAAAAAACATGTAAAATATTCCAATTCATACTGCTGTTATAAACTCAAACCCACAACAGGACTGCTGGGAGATCTTGCACCAAAAATAAAGGGTCCTGTACACATCTTCTCCTGCTGCACCTGGAAATGGGCAGGGAGACAGCAGAGTGTAGAAATATCTTAAACTCCCACAACACAGTTTACTAGAGGACATTTGTTAATGCCTCAAGAGGCAAGTGCAACTTGCTGTAACAAAAATCTATGGATTTGAATTGCTTTAACACGTTTTCTGCTTGGGATTGCTGCTATCAGTACTTGCCTGTAGCTGTGCAAAGCAGAGAAGTTCCTTCTGCTAGATGCAGAGGTGCATTTAGTGTACAAATACCCAAGCTCTACACCAGCTGCCAGTGAAAGGGCTTCTGCCTGCTCTAGAAAATTAGGCTGTCTCTTGTGGAACAAAACATCTGAGCACAGATAACACCTGAACAGATGTTTTTGACAGGACAGCAAGTCCCCTGTATCTGAAGCACAAAAAAGCAGACAGATTTGAAAGCATCAGCTCTTCTGAGGCAGTGCTATTCAGATAGTATGGAAGGATCATTGTTTACTATCTTATTCTTAGTAGCTGATTTCTCCCATTATTTCTTCTTGGACTGATACAGAACTCTGATTTTATTTACTTTTCCAGGGAGCACTCATAGTGCCACTAACATTCTGCTGGTCTTGCCTGGAAAAAAAAAAACCCACTCAAGAAGCTCCACAGGTTTAACTCTCACCTTTTAATTTCATGTCATTAAATACTTAAGTTACACACAAACAAAACCAAAGTATTATTTGTCAGGATCTTAGTTCCCCCTGCATTGTGCCTTCCAAAAAATAAAACTGAGGCATAGAAATTATACAGGTCTTAAGATCAGTTGTCTGTTTACCACTATAGGCCATGGAACCAGGCCATCCTGTGAGCAAATTGGTATTTAGCACTTGGAATGAACAGTGCCTCAACAAAACACTTTTCCTAACAGTTGCAATTTCCTGAGATGAGGGTACAGTAAAAGGGTGAATAAACACTGAAGAAACTTTGAAAGTAGCAAAGGACTGAAATGGAACCACCTTGACCTGATAAGACAATAAGAAAGCAAATGCCAAAGATATGAACTGGGATGTGTTTTGTTTTTTTTTTCCCAGATGTTAAAGAGTTAACTTCTTTAATATTGTTTCTGTCTTCATGGCATACGCCATCTCCAGTCAGTAAATATCAGGACAGTTCTTTGGCAGGAACAATTTGAGAAATTAGAAAGCATCAGTTTGGCAAAATAATTTCAAATTTAGTGAATTGCCCCCCTTTGACCACAGCCCTTAAGCTAGTATTATCACATCCCCTCCCACACCCAGTGCCATTATGTCAGCTATAGCGAGGCGGAAGGCAGAGGTTCAGCCAGAGACCACAGTAACTTCAGAGACTTCTTTCTCCATCCGCATAGCACAGCTAAAGAACACAGTTCATGCTGCCACAAACGTCCCGTCACAAAATCCCGGTGAGGTCCTTTACTCAAGACACCCAATCACAACTGCAGATGCTCATGACTTCCATCTCTAACGGAAGGAATTAGTATCATTCAATGATTCCTGCTGTAAAACATCTATTGTTATTACTGCAAGTACTTCGTTTTTGAGGGGAGAGGAAGAGTGACAACTATATCTGTTCATCACAAATTCCTCTTCTCCAGCTTCAAAAGCTCTCCTGGAGTTACCCACATGACAAGTAACAAGGAGAGGAAGCAATCTGCGAAAAGCCTTTTTGCAAGGTGTATAAAAATGTGTCTTCATTAGTAGCCCATGACCAATAACCCCATATATTATATTTACCTTTTTTGAGTCTGGCTATAAATCACTATTACAGTGCTGAAAAGCTGACATTTAAGGAAGGAACAACTGGCTCTCCTGTATACATAACAGCCATGCAAAGCACACGCCTGCATGAAGAAAGATTGCTGCTATTTGTACAACTACAACTGAGAAATATTCTCCCTTAAAATTTTCCAAAAGGTCAACGCTGCTTCAGAAAATATTTTTTGATAAAATAACAGATCATGGAGATAAGCTCTTTAAAAGATGAGAAGGGAGAATCACTAAATGATGACTAGGCATGTTTGGTTTTGAAAAAAGCCCACATAAGAAATTTCAATCAAAAGATGTTGACTATATTTTGGTTACAGAAGCAAGTTATGGTCTAAGGCTGGGTATATACGCAGTAACTCCTAGCAAGGAAAAGGAATAGGAGTTCTACAGGAATTAAAACATGTACCTTAAAATTATGAATGACTGGAATGATGATTAAAGGAGCCTAATTCTCAGGGAACAGGTGTACAGCAATTACTGGATTAAAATCAGGCCAATTCATGGCCTGTAAGTTTGGAATTCAGATCCTCTCCTCATCCACATTCCCCCTCAAGCTCACCCCAAATAATCAACTGGCTTAAAAATTCTCGGTTTCATGGGGTATAAATAAATACAAAAATTGTTTTTTGAGCTCTAGTTCATCCTTAAAGTTTTTCATTTTAAATCACACTGGGCGCATAACACTGTTTCTAGTTTATCATCCAGTACAGAGAGCACCAGAAATTTCTGAAATTAACCTTCTGCAAAGGTTAAACTCTCGCTGACTCAACTGTTTTTTTTTAGTTAATAAATAGATTTTTCATGCAAGAAGCTTTTATTTTTAGCCACTCCAGACCCTAACAAGTGATTGTGACTGTCAAACACACCCAAGCTAACAGAAGTTGCGGTATTTTAATTCCAAACTACAAAATAAAAGAAGGCAGCTGGAAGCCTGCAGGCTTGGCTAAGAGACAATGGAATTAGGACAGACTTCACATGATGCTATCACCTAGATACAACTGGAATATCAGAATAAAATGCTAGGGGGGGTAAAATAAGCAATGATAAAAGTTTAACCTTCAGTCACATCTTCTGATGTGGCTGTGATCACCAGCAGTAAACCTATTTTAATGGAAAAACCACTCAAATCATTCTCACCTGCTTTTCCAGCTTGTTCACCGTTTCAGATCAACCATCTACTACAAAGCAGGACTCTTCAGTAAGAGTTCTGAACATCAACTATGAGAGAAATCCCTTAGACAGCCATTCAGAGGATCAGACTAGATTACTTTAAATATTTTTTTCTTTTCTAGGAAAATCTCCTCTTTATTAATATGCTGGACAGCATACTTATTTCCCAACTACAATTTCTGTGTATTTATAAGACACTTTGTTCAGTTTTGTGAATGCTTCTGAAATAGAACTGCTACTCCTTACTAAAAACAATAAGACGGCACAGAGAAAACACAAAAGCACTAGAAATTATTTAATTGTTAAGATGCTTAATCTTCAGAAAAACAGGTCACAGTTAAGGATTTTGCTTGGGTTACAATCCTATTTTTTGATGATAATCCTTGATTTGTTCAAAATAAGTAGAAAACCCCAAAACAAAACAAAATTATAAAGTTATCAATGTATTTTAACCACAGGCTTGATTAACTGATTTTTTAAATATGCTCATCTAATTTCATGAATTTTCTGAGGAATATTCTGTTAAGGACAATGACTAGGTTTCTAATGATGAAAATGTATCTTATGAAGAAATCAAAGGGAGTGAAACAATTCTTATTAAAGGTATGCCAATTTATACCTGTTTAAGCTCTTTTGCTTCTTCCTGGGAGATCTTCTCTTGCTTTTGCAGCTGGACATGGTCACTGTCCATCCCTTCTCTGCCTCCTACAGGAGAGCTGGGCTGCACCACTCCTCCCAGAAGTCCAGTGGCTGCAAAAGAAATTCCCATGGTCAGAATGGCATTTCCTGTACCAATGGGAGAATCAGCACTAGTATCAAATTGACTGATCCCTGCTTTTTTTTTTCCTCTCTCCCCCAACCCTCCCTCCCCTTCCTCTGTCTGGAGAAGGCTCCATGGAGACCTTAGAGTAGCTTCCAGTACATAAAGGGGCACACAAGGGCAGGTAGGGTCAGGACAAGGGAATGGCTTTAAACTGACAGAGAGGAGATTTAGATGAGATCTTAAAAAGAAGCTCCTGTGAGGGTGGTGAGGCCCTGGAACAAGTTGTCCCAAGAAGCTGTGGCTGCCCCATCCCTGGAAGTGTTCAGGACCAGGTTGGATGGGGCTTGGAGCAACCTGGTCTAGTGGAAAGTGTCGCTGCCCGTGGCAGGGGGTTGAAAATTGATGATCTTTAAAACCCTTTTCCAACCCAAAGTATTCTGGGATTCTATGCTTTTCTCCATAGTAGTTTGCAAGGGGGCTTTTCTTGTAGAAAGGGTTTGAGCTGTATTCTGTACAAAACCTAACCTGGAGGTGACCAGGCTGCTGAGAGATGACTTATTATTAAATGCAGCATCTGGAGAATGGGCTCCTTTTGAGCTGTGGGGACTCATCTGAACTGAGCACGAAGCAGCAGCAACATGCTCACAATCAGATAAAAGAGGATCCTCCACCTGCTGTTTCTTCTCTCTTTAATCTTTTTAATTACAGAATTTGGAAGTGATGGATTTGGGACAGAGTCAAGTCAGCAAGAAGGGCAACACTGACGCTAACAGCCACCCCCAGCTAAGAAATGTGGAAGCAATCCCTCATATAACATGCCACCTGTCTTTTATTTAAAGCATCAGCTCTTATTGCAGTATCTGATACTACCCAGTATGGTAGCAGGGACATGCAGCAAGGCAAGGTTATTATTTCTGTTGTAGATGGGTGCTAAACACCCGAAACACACATCTTGGCTCCTAGAGGCACTTCAAGGATCTCCTAAGCTCTCTCACTTAAACAGGCACCAAAAAGGAAGCTAATTCTACTGCTGCCACCTGTGAACACATGGCCTGACCCATCACAGGATGATGACAAAAACTCTTATGTGCATCAGGACAGAAAGTGTGCCAGATGTCAAGGAGCTGGTGCCCAGCTGACAAGGTATATTCAACTGCTCTGGACAGCATTACCTCCCCATGAAAAGGAAGACAAAAGCTAAATCAAAAATATCAAATCTTAAATCCCTCTCAAGGAATTACTGCAAACTCATAATCCCTGGAATTATTCAGTTATCAGCCTGAGAGTCACTGGACTCGGACACCATCAAGATTTAAGACAAGCAAGTAATTCACTGTACTAGTGATAACTTGTGCAAATGTTCCTTGTAATCAGATGGTCTAAGAATAAGGCACAGAAAAATTCTGTTTGTAGTAATTTACTGCCATGGGCTCCCTCAGAGGACAAAGTGGGGAAGTAATGACAGTCCTTCCTATGGCAGCAAACAGCCAGAGGAGATTCTCTGTTTCTAATCAGCTGAGTCACCATATACTAATTATTTCATTAAAAACATGAAATCTATCCATTTCACTTCATCAATCTTACTGAGGACAAGAACAAAAGGAGGATGTGACAAAGCTGAACAAAAACAATGGATGAAGAAGATCTGGCATTTCCCAGAGTTGAATAGAAAGGTGGAAACGTTTTGAAAAGCAATTCTGTTTTGTGTCACACACAGTTGGACTGTGGGACTCGCTGCCACCATGTGAGGATGAGAAGGTACAAAACCAGTGAACAAACTGCTGGAAACTCAATAATGAGAGCATTCAGGCATAGGGGTAGACAGGAAAAATTCAGCAGCCTCAAAAAAGGTAAACAGTGAATACCAGTCTTCAGCTAAAGGATTACAACAGTGTTGCCCTAGATTGCTATATTGCACAGGCACTGTAGGAGTTCCTGCACTTTTTAATGCTTGGTAGCTGTTATCAGCCACTACTGAGGATGTTAACGGCTAGGAGAGGACTGTCTTGATATACCACAGAACCACCTCTGTTACAAAACCAACCTCACTGCTCCATCCTAAGCATTTAAATACCAGTGTGGCTTGGTCCAAGAATACAGAGTCAGAAAATACATGCAAAGCAGCTAAAAATACTTTCAGATAATCTGGTGTGTATAAAAGTCTTCACAAATTCCTCTTCTAGGTGGCATCAAGCCAAAACTCTTAGGAAAGATGAGGATTTTTTTTTGTATTTATTTATACAAACATGCAATATGCACAACTTTAAGGCAAGACTAGTATAAACAGACAGGATCCAGATGACATTCTGACACTGGTGGAAATGTTCACATCTCACCGCTGAGGGCACAGAACACTACGAGCGAGCCAATTCAGAGAGACAGATGTATCTCCACTGCAAGCATATTTCTTCTCTTAAGTCTCTGAATCAACATTCACTATCTGAAAATTGACACATATTTTATGTGTGCAGAGACAAGGATGCATAACACAGACTTCCCCCCCGCCGCTTTTAGGGGAGAAAACGAAAAGGGGGCGGGGGAGGGGGGGATGAGGGGACTTCAATAAATCAGTATTTCCACCATGCGCACTACGGAAAAATCGCCGAGGTTAAAACGCAGTCCTTGACTGCCATCTTGCGACAGAAGACAGACAATGCTAGACCCCGGGAAAGGAACAAACAAGGGTTTTGGTGGAGCTGGAGAAGTCAAGATTTCCATAACCTCCAGTTTTCTTTACTGACATTTCCAAATTAAACAGTCGAAATGCAGGTGGGGGTAGGAGAGCAATATCCTTGACTCACTGACTCAGATGCAAACAGAGTAGTGGGAAATTAAGCACACTAGGGCTGTATAACCAATTATTTTATGTAACCAGTCTAAAGACCATCAGGAACTGAACATCAATTTGCTGGAATAACTCAGTGCTTAAGAAACCAGCAGGTTGTTTTTCCTCTAAGTTGTTGTGCTGACATTTTAGTGCCAGATGCCCAAGGGTTACTTCCTTAAAAATTAACAAGCTTTTCCAAGCTATGGTCCTCTATGACTCTTCAACAAGAGGACATTATCCTCCCTGCTGAACTCTGGTTTTAACTCAGTGCACAGAAATAGGTTTAACTATTGCTTTACTGTATAATTTTTCTACTTGTTTTTAATATATTGTCAATAAATCCATCCACCAATTTGCTCTTATGTCACTAATGATTAAGACAAAAAAGGAGGACTCAGACATTTTGATAGAATTAAATCCTTAAGAGACAAGGATTCAACAGCTCTCAAATGAATCCAGGGTTGGATTACAAAAAGTCACAAAAACGGAATCTCCCCAGAATTTTAGCAGACATAACAGTAGTAAGTAATGTCATGCTTATTACTGTGAAAGGGTTTCAATCTCCACTTTGTTTTCTTTCACCAATGTATTAACATAACCTCAGACCTAAAATATAAAACCAAATACCTGAACTCCTCAAATAACAAAATTCTAGTTTTTAAGATATGAAAATTAATGTGATGTTTATTCCAGATGTTATTTAAAAAACCTGCTGGACTGGAAATATGTTTTAAATTTTCTACAATTAACTAAATGACAGATCTAATATATTTCCAGCTACAAATTTACAAAGGAAAAAAACAGAGGACTGTGAAGCATGCAATCAAGAAAACTGATTTCTAATGACTTCCTCCCAGAGTGGCACAAAACTGAATTGGTGAGCACTGGAAAAAGAATGACACTGCAGTTAAAACACAGGCCAGCAGTTGAAACTCAAAGTTAATCCTTTCACAAAGTGGTCTGGAGTTAGCGTCAACACCAGCTGAGAACACAGTGTTAAAGAGGGCTTGGTGCAATCCAGCTGCTAGGCCCCTGAGGGACACTCAGCTTCAGCATCTGCAGTCACAAGTTCTGCTAATGTAGCTGCGAGAAAGAAAATCCAACTAGACTAAAGCAGGGCCGCACACTTCTGACATTTCTGCCCTCTCCTTCTTGGCAATAGGGTCTAAGGTCACCTATCAGTTATTTCTTGCATTTTATCATCAATATTGTCTCACACTGGGGCAAACGGAAGAAGATTTGTCTTGTAACTATTACACACTTTTGAGTTTGAAAACCACCTAGAAATTGTTGGTGCTAGTGTTACTCTTATAGATGGATTGCTTTGTCACATACCTGCTTGCCAAATGGAGGTCCCCAAATCTACCTGAGGAGACTTCCCGGCACCAGCAAAACCTAGGGCATCTTCTAGAAACTGTATCTTCTTGCTAAATTGCATCTCCAAGATAGGGATTACTTCTGGCATCTTTGCTGACAACAGCCGGTAAGAGGTGTCTGGCTTCCCGATAAATCTCTGACGGACAGTGATTTCATATGGTGTATGAACTCTGATATCATCTACATCCTTTGATTCAAAACGGTGAATGACCTGAGAATTGCAGTCACGGATTTCCAGACCAGAAGCAAAGAGTGTGAGTTTTCCTGGCTTGACATTTGAGTCTGTTCTGTGGGTGATAATAACTGGAATTCTAATTATGATTCCTTCCTGGTTCTTCGAATCGGAAACTGTGGCAGTTTCCTTTGGCTTGGTTTCCAATGGTGCTTTCCAGAGCTTGCTGCTAAATGGCCACCAAGAAGGAGATTCGAGCTCAGTCAACAACCTAGCAGAGAAAAGAGAGTGTTAGCAGAGTCAAAGCCAATAGGGAGGCAGTGTTAGCCCTCCAGTTCAAAGCCAATTACAGCAGATAAAGATTTCTTAATACTGAATGCAGCCCTCTTATTTTGTTCCTCAAACCTATTCACAGCTTACCAGGATCCATCTGTTTTAAAAAGCAGCTTTCCTTCATTTGCTAACACATGGGAAAGGGGATCCCAAATCTCACTGTCCTGGCACAAGAAATCCAACTTTCAACTGGACTTAATAAGGTCAGTTTATACCCATCTGTTCTTCAGCTAATACTGCTGTTTACCTAAATATTTCCACACTTGGCCATCTGCACCACTGCCTTTTAATGCTTCTTTATACCACAGCCCCATAGCCTGATGCCACCTTTTGCTTTGCTTCCACTTCCAAATTCCCATTAAAACACTAAGAGTGCAATGTTGAGGCTGAAGAGCCCAGAGACTGCCAGAGGCATCCAGAGTTTGCCTCACCATCAGTGTTGGTGTAGTTCCTGAAGGACATAGGCCTACTTGCTGGCAAACTGGTGCCTTAAGCTAAAGGTAACCAGACTGACTCTATGGAACAATTAAGCAACTGCTCCTCCAAAAGACCACTGTACAGCCAGAAATAACACAAAAGTCAAGCCCCTTATTCCTAAGCAAGAACATGCATCTAAGCAGGCACCCAAGTTTACCAGCTGTAAGCAAGACAGACTTAACACTGTTAGGAAAAATCAACGACATAGAAAACACAATCCTCCGGTTGTATTTTTTAATCAGCATAGTCCATTCTCTTTTTCTGGGTCCTCTCCCAAGAAAGGATCATGATTGCAGATCTTTGGGTCTAAGCATGACCACTATGTCCACAAAAAAAAAAAAAAAAACAAAAAAAAGAAAAAAAGAGCAAAGTGAGTAAGAGGAAAAGGGATGGATTTGTTTTAACATTTCACATGGTGTGCTCCCATCTGTTACCGTCCCTTTCCAGGTCTAGACAGAAGTTGGTGTCAGAGTCACAGTCTGCACCAATGATGCTTCATTTCTCCCACTTTCCTCTCATCCCCAGCCTGTATCACCCAAGCCCATCCTGCTAGCAGAGGACTGGCTATTTCAAGATGACTCCACTTTAGTGGCTGGAAAGAAATTTTGGGACCAACAACATCTCCACACACAGCTAACATACACTTCATATCCCCCTTTCCCTCCTACAGTGTAAACAGTCACCTTCTCTCTCACCCACCAGCAGCCTCTGACGTGCAAGTCATATCCGAGCCAAAGTGGCTAATCTCCAGTCCCAGACATAGGGAGCGGCAAATCAACCCCATGGGAATCACTGACTACCGAAATCCTACCCTGCTCCCACTGAAAAACAGCAGTGAGCTGGCTGGAAGTATCCTACAAACCAAACTAGCCTGCAGGCAATTTTCCTGATCAGGATGTTTTAAAGAGAGATTTTTCAGTCCACTCCTCAGCCACTGAGCAGGACAGGAAAGCAATCTCTGGAGGCACAAATGAATTCTCAGTTAACTAATGGGAGGGAAGAGGTCATGTTTAAATCAACTGAAAAAAAAAAAAAATCAGCTGTAAGGAAGGATCAATCCAGACCAGAATTGTGTATTCTCCCATGTCCATCAATACCTTAAAGACTATCCAGTGATCAGGCATGTGCCACTAGCAAAGTAGTTGTAGTAGATGCTTCTAATGAAGCCAGCTTACACATAATAAAATCATTAATGAAAAAATGCCATCTTACTACAAGACTATTTATTAACTTAAATCCCAGAGACACAAGGCTTATGAGACCGAAACACAAACTATTACTGCTTAATTGCTATTTTGGAAAGCCAGCTTGATTTAATTTACTTTTAAATTTATTCTAGAAACGTACTCCATGATCAAATATACATCACAACACTGCTTCTCTAAAGATCCTTTTTCTAGTGATTTATTTTTTATGTTTTTCATGAGAATCAGAGTGTGCCTACACACATAAGACTTTGCAATTTTAAAATCCTGTTTAATTTGGCTTCAGACAAAGTCTAATCTCAAAGAGGAAGCTCTGACTGAACATGCGGTGTTTACTAGCCATCAAAGCTCTGCACTGGCTTCAAAACACACCAACTTAAATAAATTCATCTTTTAGGAAGAGCAGAAAATGTCATATTGGGAGTCAACCACTGAATTCTTGGATAGAAGAGGCAGAATGAATTGTTCCAAGAATCAACTCCCAACTAAAGCATGAACATCATATACTTCTGTAGATAGAATGCAATGAGTATCAGTTCTGAAGCTCACCGCTGCCCTCTGGAGATGCTGTGATACTCCTCAAGAAAGGAGTGAGGGATATCAAAGGATATGCACACAGTTCTAAGTAACAGAATTTGAAATGGCATAGTATCGTAGATTTAGGGATGAATTCTGCAACTATGAGGTTCAACTTAAATTCTACACAGAGAATGACTGAAAAAGTCCCAGGATCTACTAGCATACATCTCTTCCAAATTCGAAGCTATGCTCTAACCTACGTGCTGTAAATAAGCAGAGACAAACAACCTGATCTCATTTCTACAGAACACAAAGCACTTTTTCTGTCCTCTTAAGTTATGAGTTACAAAAATTACTTTACGGCAATGACAGCTTATGCCTCTGTCTTAACCTATGAAAAGTCATTAAATTCCTATGGCAATATGGGTTAACTTCACATTCACCGTGTTCATGGACTTTCTGAAAAGCAGCTGCAACGTGACAAGCCTAAACCTCTGTTTATGTTGTGGTAACTTATTCTGGATAGCTTTGAGCCTTAATTTTTATCACTTCATCCCTTTGCTCTCTTGCCTCCTCCCTTCTTTCCTGGGGACTGACATCCCAGCTGTGCAGCTGCTGCACAGCCCTAACAAAGGTTCCAGCCAACTTCTCCAGCCTTCCACAGAGGAGTCACCCCTCTGTATCAATAAACTGTATGACCGGTCCATATACACAAGTGAAGATCTGTGACCAATAGTAACCATCTGTCATCTAATAGTAATCCATTAAAAAAGAAACAGCAAATCTGTGTTTCTATTTATTTTTGGTCTTTGAACATCTGCTAGAACATCACACTCTGCTCTGCTCATCTGAACACAGGTCCATTGACAGCAGCTGTATATACCCATGCATAAACAAGAACAGAATTAATAATCCAAAAAAGCCCACACATAAAGGCAAGATAAAGTTAAAGTTTTAAACATATGGAAGGAGATAAAGGGACCTGTTTCTTTTCATGATAAACAATACCATCAAACTAGTGTTGTTGAACCAGCAGACACAGAAGTTTGTTACCAAAGTTTCCTTCTGCAAAGAAACTGCTTTACATGGAAAATAGTCCTGCATGGTACTATCCATGCAGTTACTTCTCATCAAGCCTCAAAGGAAAACAAAAGTCAGAGCCTTACAGATATGAGCCCATTTATGTTAAAAGTCTGAATTCATGGTCTTCCCTCTTTCCTGTGCTGTTTAAAGACATGAAGAGAGATGTCATCAGTTTAAGAGAAGACTTCCAGCTGAGAAGCTTCATGAGAAAATCTACACACAAACTACACAAGAAAACTAAATGTTAGAAAAGCACAGGGCGATTAAAACTGTTTTGCTAATGGATTCTACATTTTACCCTGCAAGCTGGCCAAATTCTTTGTACTACAGATAAAACAGCTAACATTTGGTCAATGCCTTCCTTTATTTTTCTATTTTTAAAGGAAAGCATCTAGCTCTTCAGAGTCATGAGGACAAATAATACCTCCCAGTGTATCTTAACCCAAAACAAAACTCTTTTCCAAAAACAATGAGCAGGTATTTATTTTTGTACTCATTGTTTATTGCTACAGAACTTAAAAGCTATTGCTGAAGCTTTCAATTATCTTGGCTTTTCATTAAAGGGTATGCAGAATATCAGCAGAACCATTGTGAAATCAACACTTTCTTTGAGACATGATATCTGTCTAAAAACAGATGCTTCTTCCAAAAACAACTGGTTTGAACTATACTGCATTTGTTTCTTCATGCAGCTGTCAGAGCTTTTACAAAAATACTCATAGCCATATATTACAATGCTACTGTCTACCTTACTGTCTCTTTTAGACTGCTAGCAAATCAGACCTGCAGCATACAAAACAACACAGAATAATGATTAGCATTCAAAGTGAATTAAAGTCGTAATATCACCAAAACACCATTTACATTCACACTGTGTTCTGCAAAACTTAGTTAAGCAGCAAATGTGCTCCAAATCCCTTATTTCAGTTGTCTAAAGGCAGCACTGGCTTCAGTGCTCAACTGATATTACTAATAGTCTGGTACTGTCTCTCCAGTTCTTGCACCACTCCACTCTGCAGACAAAGCACTTCAGAGCAGCTCACACTGCTATTTTTTCCCCCAAACTTTTATTCCACCTAGACCTAAAGGCAGAGAGTATTCCATACAAGGTTAAAAGTAACACAGTTTTATATCACAAATGAGAGAGCACTGTTTCTACAGCTATCTCCTTGACTACATCTGCACCAGACACAACACTCCCCGCTATGCATGTATCTGGGAAGTTAAGTTCTTGTGAAGGAAAGGACAAATATAAAACCCTCAACTGCCCAATACACGCAAAAAGCAGCTTCAAGGGCTGAATTCATGCACAGAGAAATAAGTATCATCTACTTAGAGATTAATTGGCAGCTGTCTTCTGACAACTCTAGGAAATTGCCTCCAAGTCAGCAGCCTACCTGCTATTTTCAAAATTTCCTTTGAGAAGAACAAGAAAACCAGGACTGCAGTTATGTTTGCTGCGGAACAGCAAAACATGCTGCTCCACAAAATTAACCAAAGCCAGCTCCCAGTATTTCTCATTTATACATATTCAAAGACATCTAATAGAAGAATCAATGCCATACCTTATCCTTCTGTGGGGACATGAATCGTCACCTACTTCCCCTAATGTTGCCTGTTCTCTTACAGCTTACACATTTTTTATATTTTGGAGATCCCTACCATTTGTGCCAGCTATGGATGAAACCTGTAAGGGTGTGAAAAGTTATTTGAAAGACAGGACAGGTATATATGCACAGATAACTTCACCAAGGCGAAAAAAATGTCACACAGAAGGGAGGACAAAAACACAGACACATCTTGTAACAAGACCTAGATCCACAAAAGACCACTGTGAGCTTAAACTGCTAGAAAAAAATAAACAGTTTATCCCAATGTAAGGACACGGACCTGTCTGAGTGAGTCCAGTGGCCACAACGATAATCAGAGGGCTGAGACACCTCTGGTGTGGAAGCAGGCTGAGAGAGATAGGCTTGCTCAGCTTGGAGAGGATTCCAGGGAGACATTACAGCAGCCCCCAATGCCCAAAGGGACCAACAGAAAAGCTGAAGAGGGGCTTCTGACAAGGGCACGTAGGGACATGACAAGGGGAAATGGTTTTACACTGAAAGAGGCAAGATTTAGATGAGATCTGAGGAAGCTCTTCCCTGTGAGGGTGGTGAGGCAATACCACAGGTTGCCCAGAGAAGCTGGGGCTGCCCCATCTGTGAAAGTGTTAAAGGCCACGTTGGATGGGACTTTGAGCAAGCTGGTCTACTGGAAGGTGTCCCTGCCCATCACAGGAGGTTGGAGCTAGATAGCTTTAAGTTCCCTTCTAACTCAAACCATTCTATGATTCTGAAGATCTGCCCCATAAAATTCAGGCATAAGCAATGTAATCTCACAAGCACTGCTTAGCTCAGAGGATGCTCCATTACCATACCTGTCTGCTACATCCATATCCCCTTCGATCTTGTTGAGTCCTCTCATGATGTTATCAAACTGCTCGCCCTGATAATGCAGCACTTTTGCTGTGTCCTCCAGCCGTTTCTGTGAGCTAGTCAATAACCCTGTCAGTTCTTTTCCCTTTGTTGTTTGCAAAGCTGCTGCTTCTGCTCCTTGGCTTGACAGCAACTGCTCCCTCCAGAAGTGCTCAAGGATGCTGAATACCACATTTCTGCTGGGCTGCAGAGAACTAAACCAGTGCTTGGTGTTCTTCTCTAAGATGGTAAGTGAGCTGAAGATTAAATTTGAAGATTCCTTCTTGATCTCACTGATACTAGAAAGATGGAAGTTGACCAAAAGCTCCCCAGTCTTGCCAGCTGTGAATTTGATTGCAACAGGAGTCAGTGAGAGTCTGCCAGAGACCCATTGTTTGCTGGTGTCTAAGTAGTAAGAACAAGGCCAGCTATGGATACGTATGTCTTCGTTCATCAGCTCGTCGTTCAGATCCGCTTCAAGAGCAACACTCTCAAAGTCAGAAGGAGAAACTAGCATAAAAGAGAAAGAAAATAAAGAAAGAATCCTTAGCTCCTTATAAAAGCTGACATTAAAACACACTCATAAACAACTAATCCCACTCAAAGCTGGCTTCCAGCACTTGCCTCATAACCTTTCAGGTGCATACATGATAGATTTGGAAATAGCTGTGGATGGCTTACAAAATTTGGTAACCATTTCTAACCATCAGAGTATTTAATTCAGAAAGGCTCACGACTTTCTAAACAGGATTGTCAATATCAGTGCCCACTGCATAACAGCACTGCCCCTCTGTTTTATAATGTTCTCATCATGTAACAGCATATGACTTACAACAGCACAAACTTCAAATGTCTGTTGCATTAATGTCCTGGATATTTAGCAAGTGCTACACTGTCTGGGTCAAGGGAGATGCTTTATAATTTGATCAGTCCTACATATTCACATGCATATGTTCATATTTTTGGGTGGACAGGAAGCTATAAAAACAGAATTCTGAAGAAGTTTTCTGAGTCTTTCACGTATGCATTTTTCCTGAAAACTGACTATATAAAATTTTTTCCATTCCCTACTGCAAAATCAGAAGCAGCTTCCCATGGACAAATAGGTACTAAAGAAAATCCAGAACATACCAAAATGCAAGTTCATTGAAACATATCTACAGCAGCCACAATAACTGTTCCTTCCCCTTCCACGCTGATATCTCAACATCCAGGTATTTTAAGAAGACACCCAGAATGTCCATCCAGCACATGAAACAATGCAGGTGAAAAAAAAAAAAACACCACTGACCAGAACTCACAACCATTAAAGAACAGAAACACCCAGCCACAAATGGATAAATATTCTTCAAACATAGTCACTACCTCAGATTATCACTCTTGGTCTCAGGAGAGACCTAACAAAATATCTACCTTACAAAACTCAAATGGATATTAGAATTTCTGGTAGAACAACACAGCCAAAATAAACACCTCAAATCTGTCATATTTGTTCTGTAAAATATTCATTGTTGCTCAGTTACTATTAAAAATGTTCGGAAACAGGAGTTTGGGAAGAATTGTGAACATCAGCACTGCTGAGAAAACCCTGACCAACCCAAGTGGAAGTTAAGACAAAAAAAAAAAACATCAGCTGTATTTATCAGAGGAGGTGCTGCTAGCCTGGTATGGAGAGCAACTCCATACAGGTGACAGTGGAGCAAGCAGAACTGACTGTTCACTTAGTGCGAAGGAACATGATGTTCAGGGAACTGGTGATTTCATTGCATCTCTGTGACAGGCTGCATTCTCCTGGGAGCTCATGATGCTACTTGCTGACATATTAATCCTCTAACACTTGCTCATTGGTATCTGCAATCCCAGCAAGAAAACAAACAGCTGTCATATGCCTCAGGCCTGGTTTGCTCACATCAAAACAATCTCAAATTTGGAATAGAAAATTCAATGAAACATGTCAGGAGTAGCATCTCTTCACAAGCCTAAAGAGGGTCCTCGTACCCATGGGTCAAGTTGTTTCCTGTAACTTATCCTTTATGCTGCTACTATTTTCAGTATGAACACCAAAGGCCAATTATGTTCCACAACTACTTTGTGAATACCCATTATGCAATTGTAATTACATATATTTTCATTACCTTCTCAAAACCTTTGATGTTTGATAGCACAATTTACAAATTAGTACCATCATGTTATCTCAAGATGTTCTGCTACTTGTATGGTACAATAAAAGTTAGACCTCCACTACAAAGTCACCAGTTCAGTTGACACTGATAATAATTACACTTTTTGACTTCAGTACGAGCTGTTCTCCTTACAGAATCTAGGAATCTTCATACAGATAAAAAGCTAACAGACCTTTTCCAGGTAGCACTGGTGTGAATTCTGGTAACACTGAAGATCTCCTAGTGCTTTCAGGCTGCTGCATCAGTAATATCCCTTAAATAACATGATCATAGTATGGGTTGAAAGAGACCTTAAAAGTAAGCTAGAGCCTCACCCTAACCTCTACCTGTCCACACACACAGAGGCAGGGACACCTTCTACTAGACCAGGTTGCTCAAAGCCCTATCCAACCTGGCCTTGAAGACTGCCAGGGATGGGACAGGACAGCTTCTCTGGGCAGCCTGTGCCAGTCCCTCACCACCCTCATAGGGTGCCTTATTTCATGACATTATGATTTTTATGGATGATAATTGGGAAAAAAAAAAAAACAACAAAAAAAAAACCCAACAAAAAACCCAAAACTAAG
>JASSUY010006750.1:3597-20877 GCA_032466535.1 Forpus xanthops
ATAAACACTGGTGTTATCAGCACTGTTCCCAAGCCGAAAATCCAAAACACAGTGCTGCACCAGCTACTACTTAAAGGTGAAAAATGACTGCTGCTGCTGAACCCATGACAACATGCAACTTCTAAAAATTTTTCAGCCATTTATTTCTGCTGGCCCTTACTACTGTGATATCTGTGTGATAAATGGCATAATGGTACTTCCGTCTTAAAACCTTTTCAAAGAAAGATCTTAAAGTCAAATTATCCAAAGTAAACAAAACTTTATTCTCCACCATTCCTTAATTTAAAAGCCATTCCTTGAGTTCAGTAGTTACAAAATGAGTGGACAGTCTAATACACACCAATATTCCTTGACTTGATACTTCCCCAGCACAGTAACAACCTACAAACCTGTACTAACCATTGCTACCCTTCATGCTGGAAGATATTCGCAAAGGCCATGTTAAGTGATCCTATTTTCAGATCTCTTGTCCCATGTTCTTAGAAGCAATTCTTGATGATTTCCAAGCTACATATCAGTTGCTTTTATTAACCTGTCTGAACCTGTCAAGAGTAATTTTTCTTTCTTAAGACGTAGCAAATACACCTTATTCCTGAGAGCTAAGAGTGAAGTCTTGAGCCCAGAAGGAGGATGCCTATCCCCTACACAAGTCACTGTTTTGCAAATATTCATTTCCTTCAAAGTGACTGCATATACCAGTAGCTTTGTGTGTTCCCTTGTGTGGTAACATGCCAACACTCAGTACATCCATCCATCCACCAGGCAAGATGTATTAGTCTAGTATTATACTCCAGGAAGACAAAAGAAGTGATTTGTCATGTCAGATTTTCAACACTTGCACTACTACCAGCTTTTGTTTCCCTGCATATGTTATTCCAGATCAACAACATAATCTGTTTCACTTTTTTGCTATAACTCAAGGTGAAGACATTGCTATTTCCTATATAGTACTGCAAGTACAATAAACAGAAAAAAAAAACAAAAAAACCTTGACATGCTAACATTAAAAAGAATGCATAAAATTCACTAAAGAAATAAGATGACACTCACAAAATGGAACCTGAATCAAGTGCTCTGCTCTGCTCAGAGTTGAAACTCCTCGCTCTGAAAGGTGCCTTTTGGCTAACTAATGCAATCAGAATTTCACCCAGCTTGTCTGAAACAGGAAATCAACTTACCTTTGAACACAGGGATGTCAAGTGAAAGGCCATATTATTCAGAGAAGAGGCTATTTTGGTGCAGGGGAAAAGATGGCAAAGATGAATTATAAAACAAAATACTGAAGGACTCTGAAAAACACTAACAGCGCTCACACCAAGGGCACAGGTGTCAGTAACTGGGACAACATTTTCAGTGCACAAAATCTTCTCTCACACTGCATAATACAAGTATAAATCCCAATTTACTATGCTATCTTTTCTTTGTCTTGTTTAGGTATGTAATTAAATACTGTAAATTTTGAGATACACTACCTCTAAACACTGGCACAATTACAGGTAGGCGACTTGGAATATCTGAACTGCTCAGGTTTTGCACAAAGGATATTTTTTCAGCATGTACAGAGTAGCCAGTCTTGAAGCTCGGAAGTTGGCTCTGACAGAGCGATAAACGGCTTTCCGGAGACCAATAAGATGCTGACTAGGATGCTGTCCAGCTTTATTAAATGAGCAAGCGGCACTGACCCTGTCAAGCAAACTTGAAAAGTAAAATGTGATACAACTGTACAGATGTCCTAAAGTATTTTTAAAAGACAGTATATCAGATTTCTTATTCCATTACTTAGAAAACTTTTTCAAACCACTCAGTAACTATGAGAAAAAAAAAACAAAACAAAACAAAAAACTAATCCATCATATCGATGATATATGTAATAATATATATTATTGTCCAGCATATCAATGATACATTTAATTAGAATTTTAGATAAGCAGACAGGATTCATTTGGAAACATGACAGGAACACAGGAAGCATTTGTTTTCTTTGAAGATATCCTAAATTATACACTAATGGTGGACAGACCATAACACTACCTATGATAAAAAACTACCATAAGCCCTCTGTAAACTTTGGAAATTTTAACAAATACTTAACATATACCTCTTTATATTCAAATTTGTTCAATATTTTTTTGCATAAAAAATGTGCTACTACATACTGTTTTTCATGCAAACCACTGTATTCTTTCAACCCTTTCCATGCTCTCTTTTCCAAGTCAACAGAGGTATTTGAGTGGTGACACAGATTTTATCATCACACAATGAATGGCAGCTGTGTCTGTGGGAGTCTGACAGGTAAACACATGAAATGTATGCAATTGTACAAGCATATTTGAAAATATACTTTGGTGTCTACATATTTGTGTGAATATACCCTATAAAAGAAGCTGTGCCAATTGCCTACTAGAATATACTTCAGAATGGCTTTAGAACTGTAAGAAATTGCCTTATCTGGAAATAAATTGACTTGTGAACTGGGTGAACATTAAATATGTCTGTGTAACATTAAGCTGTAGAAAAGGAAAAAAAAAATTATTCATATATAGTTATATCTATTCATATACAGTCTGATGCCAAACCTATGACTGAGACACTGAAAATAGCCTCTACTTGCTGGGACTGTTTTTACTAGAGTCAACTCAGGAATGGACATAGTGTGATCAACAGGACGATGAATTGTGATTAACTGTTTGGAGACTGGAAGCCTGCTTCTGCTTCCACCTTTCCCAGGGCATGGTAAGAAGATGATTTCATGTCTTCAGACACTTAAAAGGGGAAAGGATATAGGGTACTGGTAAGACTGAGGTGGGCTGCTTCACTGAGAACTATTTCTGTAACCTATCTGACTAAAGAGCTGACTAAGCCAGCAGACCTGACCCTGCTGGAAAAATGTCAGTCCTGCTGCATGTGCTTAGCTGGATCATGCTGCACATTGACCGGGAGGGGAAATAGCTTATCGCCTCACTGTCAAATATGAAAAGCAATGCAGCCCACCCAGTGAGCAAGGCTGGACCCATATCAGCATGTTAAATATGATTAATGCAAGGAGATTTATGCCAAAAACTGCAGTATATTGAATACACTAGCCAAAATACCACATTAAAATCTCTGTGTACCATATTAAATTATGTGAGTGTTATTAAAATGGCTTATATAACATCTCATAAAGTACTTGAAAACCTGAATAAAATAAACCCAAACTGTGTTAATTTCAATTTCTAAATGTAAATCTAAAATGCTAGTCTTGCCATATATTTCACTAGGGAACAGAACATGTAAAGTACATGCCAATTTTTAACATTTCCCTAGCTTTTGAAGGTAACAGCTCGAAGTGTTTATGAATAAACTCCCCCATCAGTTTGTAGATTCAAGCTCTGGGTGAATTGTCAGAAGCAGGCCCAAACAGCAAAACTATTCTACTGTAAAAGACAGAAAGAGATCTACGTTCTGCTACAATGATATAAGCATTTCCAGCTCCCATACAGAACAAATATAGCACAACTCACGCACAGTGTGTAGTGCCAGTATTAAGCAAAACAATTTGCTTTCCTTCTAGGAGGCCTTGTTTCAGTGTTTTTTATAAAATAAATCTTTTTTTATTAAAGTAATATTAAATTAGTATAACCTGCTATTAATGTCTCTATGCCAGACATGCCATATCATTAAGTTCCTAATGTTCCGTTTATCTTCGATATATTTTAATTGGACTTAAAAAATGTTATCTATTTTGCATATCAGCCATGAATAGCGAGAAGAAAAAAGGTTAAGGGTGAATTTCCTCTTTCCTACTGCTCCAAACCATTCTACAAGTAAAGAACAGTGACTTATTTCTCCATTGATCTCACAAGCCAAATTTTAAATACGCTCTCAACTTTTAATAAACTTGTATAAACACATTAATAAAAACCTTCTACTGTACTCCACCATGAAAGCAGTTCTATAAAGATGCTATATACACCAATACGTGTTCATAGAGCTTGAGTCTAGTTTAAAATATAATAGAAAGGGAGCATTTTGGAGAAAAGCTAATTGTTTCAGTGACAAACAAAGAATAATTACTCAATGCTTACTGTTGCAGCCTTTTATTATGTATTCCTATAGCTTTCATTTCATAATGTGTGAGACAATGGACATACTTTCATTACCCAGCAGAAATTCCAGGCTGCAACCGATGATCAGAACATTAGACAGAAATAGTGCCTTTCTGCCTGAGTATAGCACTACCCTACATTGGCTACACAATTTCTGTAATCCAAACTACCCTGGTGAGGTCTCAGCCATCTCTGCAATGCAGAACTTGTACCCTGTAGACATCGCTGAAATGCCAAAAATAGTGTTAAACACTTCTGAAGGCCATTATGAAATTGGAATATCCAGTTGCCTTTGAGAGCAGCTAATATAAGAGGCCTGTTAGTTTCCTTTCTAAGTGGGGTTTCGGGAATGAAGGCAAAATGATGTTTGAATTGATTAATCATACGGTAGTCACTGTCACAGGAGTAAACCAGGGAACCAGTGGACAACTAACCAAAACCTCATGAAGAAAAATTTAACATTTACAGAGACAGTCAAATATCAATTAACAAGGGGCAACAGGGTAGAATAAAGCAAAGCCACAGAGATTTTAAAGTATATGCGAATTACCTGACAAGAACATTACAATGGACAGTGCAATAATGAGAAGAAACAGTAGTGGAACACAAGCAGCTTCAGGCCTATGCTGCAGATCTGGGCTTGCCATGTCAGTATTTAACTAAGTACACCTAGTCAAAATCTGAACTCAGTACTGTTTAAATGACAGCTTCAGTATTTTTCCACTGACAACACAGTTAATGCACATTCCAAACAATGCTGAGCTAGAAGTATACTAGAACAGCAACATGCGTAAGATGGAACATGACACTGTGCTACCTGGTTGAAATCCCATTCCTTTAAGGATGTAAAATGACACAAGAAGATACTCATTAACTTTTAGATGCAACCGTTTCTATTGCCATGTGACTTTGAACTAGCATTAAGACTTCGACAAATTTACTACAGAAGAACATACAAAACTTTGTTCTGCTACAGTTTATTGTAGCAAAATTCTGGAAGAAAAAAGGTAACTAGTTTTTCAGATCATATACAAGCGCTATCTCAAGAGAGAATTTCAGGTGCCCTGCGCAACATCTTTTGTTTATATAGTTGCAGAAAAGAACACTCTGGAACTAGTATTTCCTCCAGGCTAAACCAAACAAAAACCTGTACAGCACTGACTTCTTCATACTAGACAACTGTTCCAGTGAGGATGCTGGCACAGCCTGACTTCTCCCACTCCATCCGTACTCCAAAGCCTTTGGAAAAGCTTGCCAAAGTTTTAAGTAAAGAGGCTATTAGATCAAGCATCTGCTTAAAGACCAGTCTGTTTTCTGTTAATCTGTTATCTAAGATATGTAGTAAAAGAACAAGACACTAGCAGTATAGACATTGACCACAAGTTCGTTTGCTTTAACTCAGGAAAAAATCCAAATGTTTTTCTCATCTGTAACTTGGACAAGCCCTAAGAATAACTTCTTTTAAGAATCCATTTGTAAAGATAAGACTGCCTAATGCTTAACTATATGCTTCTTCAGCAAAAAAAACAAAACAAACCAAAACTCATAGCTAGGCAGACTGAAGACATGCTTTTGCATTCCAAAGGGAGAATGAAACATTTCTTCAATGAAGCATTATGAAGGTATCTCAAGCTAGAAAATTAATTCAAAATGTAAAGCCTACAATTTCAAACCGGCATGTAAAAACATGTACCTGAATTCAGAATAGTTGGTCTGGCATGAACGACCAATTCCTTTACGCAAACAAGGAAATTTTTTTACTGTTTTTAGAAATAAGTTGACTAGATTTTAGTTGTTGGCACTCTCATCCTCCTTAACTTTAAGTCTAACTGGCATGGGTACGTATCTAACCATAGGCTGCTATAAGTGAAAAGCATACATGGCAATGTGAGTGCGTAGAAGCAGGCCTGGTGGCTTTGGGATCACTGTATATGCTAAACATGTTTTCACGTCCTTTTACACAGCAAATAGGTGAAAATTGCCAAATAGCTACAAGAGCTAAATAACCAGGAATATTTTCATATCCCTTAGGCGAGATGCAAATTCAGCAGTAAACAATTTAAGAATTTAAGCACCTCATCTCCCAGTGAGTAACGTAACCTTCAGTTGAGCGGGAAATGACCTTTAATAGTCTTCTCTGAATGCTGTGTTCTCATTACGTCAGACTGTTGTTTATTAAACAAAAATAGAATTATGATGTCATTTTGTTTTCTAAAATGTGAATGATTACTTGCAGTCAATTTATTTACATAAATTTGGTAATAAAAGATATACCCCCCCAATACAAACTGCCCTCTAAATGACTCCCCAAAAAACGAAATTGATTCAAAATCCATTTCTTCATGTGTTTCATCGATAGCAGAGTAGGAGATATCAGTGACATAAAAGTTTAGTGAGACTTAATTCTCCTTCAGGATGTCAGGTTTTAACACTGAATTGTTAGAATTCATACATTCAGTATGAATGGAAATTATACTATTTTATGTGAACAAAAAAACTTTAAGTATTATGTTTTTCAGAAATTCCACTTGTTACGTGAGACGGTGTAACCAGACAGTTTTAGAAGGCATCTGGCTTGAATGGATCTGTGCATTAAATAAAGGGAAATATAGACTCACAGGGTAAATCCTCTGGAAATTACTTCAGTCTCTTGAATGAGTCGTAGAGATTTCCTCACGAGATTAGTAAAAGCCCGGCTATTTGCCACTGTTTCTTCCAGCTGGATACAGTATTTTCGCAGGGACATTTGCAGCTTGGCTGTCCTCCATGTGCCCCACACTCGAAAGACTGCATAGACAAGCAGAACTAGTCCCCATAGCAGCCACAGTGACTCCTTCCACCATGAAGGAAGCATAAGCAGTGCACTTACAAAGGCAAGAAGCAGTGAGACATCCCTGCAAATGGAAAAAGTATTATCAATCACAGATTCGTGAGGTCAAATGAGCGGCAAAATCATGAAGATTCTGGTTGCATTTGATATTATGACATCTTATTGTGGGCTTTTCTATAGGTTCTGAAGGGAACTATAAACACTAAAAAATATTCCTAGTGGCAGATTTACATATATATGTACATGATACTACTTGGTCAGCACACTCTAAGGAAACATTTTTCTGGCTTTTTTATGGTACAAGGAGAAGAATAATGTACCACTTGGAAAGGTCAGTTTCTCTTACACATATGATTTTAAAAATAAAAGAATAGAAAAGAAAATAGAATAAAAAAAAACCTGACTGCTCAGCATTATAATCCAGGGTGGGTAGGAACTGGAATATCTATACTTCCAGGTTCAAGAGTACAGTAGGGAAGGGCATGTTTCTTTTGGTAACAAAATCCTCATGTAATGCCAACTTCATTTTTTCTAGAGTCTGACTCATTTAACTTGGACACCAACACAGAACTAGTTTTTAACACGTTTTTATAAAGATGGCTGTATAATCATTTTAAATAATTTATAAGCTCTTGCAAATCCTTAGAGAACAGTTACGGTATTTCAGCAATCAGTTATTTCTCAAGGACATTAAAAAAACTTCATAAAGCTGTTATTTTCACCTAGAAAAATGACACAAAAAGAAAAAACTGCTCGAAAATACGCTGTGCTTCATATGTAGTATTATAGTTGCATTTTTTTAGATGACAGTCTAGAGATGGATGGAATATGGGCTTCAAGATGCATAACTTGTTTTTTGCATAATTTTTTGAAAGAAAAACATTCACTTTCTTTACCTGCATATCCTGTATTTAGTTTTGGAAGTATTCACAAGGAATATTTTCCCATTTCTAAAATAAAGCATGATCTCTGGATTTCTATTTTCTGGACAGTTTTGTGGTCATATTTCAACATGGTTTACAAGCATTAATTATTCAAGGTTACTGATAGCTTTCATTAAAGGTCCAGGGTAAAAATATTCCAGATACGTAATTAACTTTAAAAAGGACAGACGCATAGTCTGCAACTTGCGTGGTACATTAAAAATAAAATCACACACATAGAAAATTAATTGCAACAATGAAAGACTCGAGATTTAAAAGCTCACTTTGTCCGTTTTCAGTTTCTGGTTAATCCAGATCATCACAGACAGACCGAAGAAGAAAATTCAGACTCCACGACCCACCCAGGAAGCTATTGCAACTCATAAATATCCTCAGAGTTCAAAAGATTTCCCCCAGGTCCAGTCAGAATCACTGGCAAATTAATTGCATTATTTTCCCTCACATCCTTCCCTTTTCCAAACAGAATAAATGACAACTTATCACCACCTTCCTATTCGCTAACTTCTACACATCGTAATACTGTTTCATCCCACCTCAATTTTGTCCATTTTGGCCAAACAATCCTAGCACACTCTAATGTTTCCAAAAGACTGTGTTTTTTAAACTCATTATTCCTCTTGTTCTGCTCTGGCCTGTCTCTAAATTGCCTATGCCTCTCCAAGCGTGGCATCCAAAACCAAATGCTGTAGTCTAACACAAGGCTTAGGGAAACAGACAGAAAAGTAACCCCCTGCTTGCTGCAATTAATAAGGACACCAGGATGAGATCTGCCATTTTTTCAATAACTTGCTGAAGCACTGAATTTATACTCTGCAACCACATGCAGATCCTTTTCTGAAGTAGTACTGACAACCCAAGTATTAACCACCTGTTTGCTCATTTGATTTTTCCTTCCCAAAAGCATTGGACATTTGTCTATCAACTTTTCTACTGATTTCGAGATATTTCTCAAAGCTACTTTTGAATTCCATTCTGCCAAAATATTTACAAACTTGGTGTTGTCTGTAAGCTGAGCAATATTCACAAATTTTGTAAGTGTACTTTATCATCTGAATAGTTAGCGAAACAATGGATAGTGCTAAGACCAAGACAAAGCACTAGCAAAATCTGTTTCAGAAGTCCTCTTGTTTGACAGACAGCATCAATAATGACATATTACAACTTAAAACAGTTGGGGTTTTAACATGCTGTGGCTCTATTATAATTTTATCCATTTTCCTAACATAGCATGAAAACATACCACTGGGCTGTGTTATGCGGTATTTTTATTTACTGATTCTTGTCCATTTCTGAGTAAGACACTCTGTCAGAATACCCACTGTCCTTGCTGTTTTTCAAATACAGGTGGTAGCTGTTCTGACACTCCTGCAGCAGCTAGCTCCTTCAGTTTACCAGGGTGAATTTCACTAGCCTCTGCCAGCTTGAATGCATCTTCTTTAAAAATTCTTTAGTCTGTTCTTCCAGTATTCTACATCTGAAAATTTAACTGCACACAGCTCCCTGACGAATTTATGAAGATCACAGCAAAGAAGATGCCTTTCAGTTCAGTCTTCATAATCATGTCTCATTTATCAAAATCACCATTGTATAGCTTTAGAAACTCAAGAATTAATCAACCATGTTAATTCTTCCCTAGAGCACATATTCATGTAGCAATCTCAAATTAAAACTCACTCTTTCAATAATACACCTGAAGAAAAAACATGCTTAAACAAAAATCTGGGGACTAGTGGATCAAAGACTCAAAGACCTGAGAAAAAAAAAATCAGTTACTTTGTTGTTGCATTTTATATAAAGAACACACAATATATTTTTTGCTTGTTTCTCAGTGAATACGCTGGTTAGATATTCTCTGTACAATACCAAATATTAGGAGTTGCTAGGGAGCGTAGCGTTGGAAGCTGTCTGTTTTCCTGTTGCTTACACTGCCCTGCAGACAGGATACTGGGGTCAAGGAACTCAATCAGTTCCACATCCTCCTGCAGCAGAACTTCCTGTTGCAGGATGGTACGGAGTGTGTCAAATCGAAATCCAACATCCTAGCCACGAATGGGCAGGAGAAAAGAACAGGCATTAGTAGAGAATATGAAAATTCTTAAGATTAAGTTAGTAGAACAAAGAAAACACCCAGACACTGTATACTTTGATGACATCAATCAATTCCCAAAACTACAAGAATGTTTTAGATATATCACAAGTAGCTACTTCATTTTTATTAAAGCTGTTTAACTTTAAAAACTCACGTATTCCCTAACAGTTCAGACTTGCAGGATGCATTGCACTGACTCTGTGGTCTGACCTAGATAGTAACAATACCTGGAAATGTGCCACAGATTATGCCAATATATTTGCGTAAGAATAGGAGAGGTACTGTATCTATCAGAAGGTCATTAATAAAAAAGCAAACACTTTTTTTTTGATGTCATGACACAATTTACATCATTAAAACCAAAAATTAGGAAGAAAAAGAGGAATATTACAGATTAGTCAACAAAAAAATCACCTATGGATACTTAAAAACATTAGTTTAAATGCACTGGACACAAGTCCTGAGCCAGGACAGTGAAGTCCTCTCCTGCAGGATTCTGTACCTTTCCAAAGGAACTCAATCTAAACACGAAACAGCATGGGACTCTGAAGACCACACACTTGCTGAACTCCAGGCAAACTTCAGGGAGTTACTTATAGATCTGATGCCATGATAAGCATTTGCTATTTTTTTTCCTTATAAGCATAGCTCTTCAAGACAGATGCAAAGTTCTTGAAGTCTATCCATTAGAGAAGCCCCCTGAAATGTTAATTTGCATACTGCACCAAACTACAATTAAAAAACAAAAATGTCATAACAAAACTCAACAAACACTGAACATGTGCATCTTTACATCTAGCTAGATTACAGGAGGGAAAGGACAGTATGTCTGAAAACACTCTATTAGAAGCTTTTAACAGAAGTCTGACGTTTCACAGTACAAAATCTGTTTAGTTCTGTCACTGACAGACTGAGATTCTTTATGAAACTAGAAGATAGCTAGTCAAATGTTTAATTCCATACACTGATGTCACTTGAGATATTTTGCATTCTGCTTTTAATAGCAAACATTTGTTTGAGGACTGTGTGCAAGAGGAAACTGCCTCCTCTGATGCATCCTGTGTCACTTCAGCAGCCTACTGTAGCAAGCAGCAGGAGAAACATGTTTTCCGTACTCTTTGGTTGCGTCTCCATCTCAAGAAAGTATGACTAAAAAAAAATGTTAAGATAATACCTTTGATTCATAGGGGAAGAGGGAGGAATTAAAAAAGACAATCCATGATCACTTATAAGAGGAAATTTTGTTATCTTGAGATAAGGAAGAAGAAAGCGCAATTGGACTTAGCAAAACTCAAGTGTTTTGTTTTTCTTTTGAAGCTACATCTGAAGACATCATTCTTACATCATAGTAATGAAAAATAAATCAAAATGCTAACTTTTAGATTCTAGGACAGTCTGACTAATGTGACATTGGCAAGCCAGACTAGGAAACTGGAGCAGCTGGGTGCATGTTAAAACAGATCTCAGTCAAGCCCAGGCTAGAGACTGACCTGGCTGGAAAGTGGCACTGCAGAGAACAGGTATAATGGCACCATAAAACTATTTTTAACTATGTAGGGTAGAACTGTGACTCTTCAGTCTACCTTATGCAGGCTGACTTGGGCCCTTAAAAGCTCCTGCAGGCTCCAGGAACAGAATACAACTTTTGGTGGGCAGATGGACTCCCAATCACTTCTGAACTGCTGCCATGAGAGCACATAGGTAATACAGAGAACTGCTCTTGCCTGTCCCTGCAGACAGACGGCTACACTGATGTCATCTGCTCTTAATGCGTAACACCACTCTGATGCATTATAACTGAGGTGCCTTAGTTTGTTTAGCTTCTCCCAAATGCAGCACTCTGGACAGCACTGCAGGAACAAATGGGCCAGGATGGATTCAGGGGTAGTAGATCTGCACTGTGGTGGTGCTATGCCTGAGCTAACGCACTGAAACAGAGGGTGAAGCAATACTCAGGCAAAGCTCTAGAGCCTTCTGTCTTGAGCTGTGTCTGCAAAGCACTAAGTTGCAATATTTGAACTTTCTCGGCCAGTGTCTTCATACTGGCTTCCATCAAAGGGTGCAACTACTCTGTAGGTAAACACCTTTCAGCATTCAAGAATTTCTTTAATTTCTCTCATACATTTTATTTGAATTTCTCTTCCACATTTTGGAAACCTTCAATCTGGCTACTGATGCTATTTCTGTTCTTGTGAGATCAATTTGGCTGGCATAGTAACTCTGAAAACCAGAATCAATATTATCTGAAGTAAAACTGTTGGAGCCAAAACCAACAATACAGACCAAAGATGGTGGTCAGAGGATGAGGTACAGAGAGGAAGACTTGTGGATTAAGAAAATAAATGGGAAAAAAAAAAAAGGAATCACTTACCAGTCGGTGAAGTATATCATCATTTTTCTTATAATGTGGAAAAGGAAACCAACTTCTAAAGAACTCAACTAGTTTTGACAGGATGCTTTGCTGAAAGGAACAGAAATTACTCCAATTAGAAAAAAAAAACAACAAAACCAAACAAAACCAAGCAAAAAATAAATAACAACAGGCAATTCCTTTATTTCTGCATTTGCTTTTCTTGCTAATTCAGACACAAGTACCTGTAAGGAAGTTTTATCTGCTGTGTCTGGCCTAACTTCAGAGTATGCTAAGGAACATCTGCTTCCCGTCAGTTTGCTTGTACACACAAGAGCATGAAATAAAGCTTTCAGTAGCCCCACCTATTTGGAGCATAATGGATTGTTATGTTGCACTGTTAAAAATAACTACAGCTAGAATTAGTTTGATTTTAAGTTGGCAAACACTGCATTGCTATGAAAAACCTTCTCTCTCCTTGAGTATAAAAGAAGCAGGTTAAATGGCTAATGCGGAATAAAGAAAAGACCAGGAGAGGAACAACCTCTCTTTGGTAGACCACCAGAGACTGGGAACAAGGCTTTGGAGAAGTTGTGAACAGAGACAGAGAAGAGTGACTGCAAGAAGAGGAACTGTCCCAGAACCTCCCTGTCCCAACCGGTGTGTGCTATCAGGTACTTTGTGCCCATGCTGCTTCTCATGCCTACTAAATCCACACTTTCATCTGAGCTGTAAATGTAACACTAATTAGGGGGACTTCTTGGTCATCACACATTTTACTCACGTATCTTCCTAAAATAGGATGTGTGAAAGATTATAGCTAAATAGATGCATATTGCTTCACTCTGCAGCCATTCAATGAAAAAGAAAGAGTTTTTGACATGCATTGTGTATCTACTTCCCCAAGACTGAGCTGACAGGAAGTGATTTTCAAAATACTTCCATGTATTTCATGATTTCTGAGGCCCTACCTCTTAATCTTCAGACTGCTGACATGCAATACAATCAAACCAAATGTATACCCCAAAAAATTAACTGTGGAGCACCTACGTATGTACCCCCTCTCCTTGTTTTGGCTTTTTCTTCTCCCCCCCCCCCCAACAATAAGGTGAGAAATAGAAGAATAAAACCAAGCAACAGGAGTTTGGACCTCAGTGGTTAGCGCTGTGATCAACCTGACAGCCCTCTGCAAGACAGCATGACACAAGCTTGATGAAGCAAGCCAGGGCAGAACAGCTTTGAGTAAACATCAGAAATTGTCACCCTCTAGCCTTTATGCTTCAAAAGTTTTTCTAATAACTTACTTTGGCATCCATTTATGTAACTAAGTTGAGTTTTTCTTTATGTATGTCTCATCTGTCTGTGTACAGTTAGAATTGCAGACCTATACCAAAAGGAAGTGTTTTTAGGTCAGTGGAGAGAAAACCAATAGGGGTTTCATAATGATAGCTCTTTCCAATACACAGACATCACTGTGGCTTACTAGGAGGAGCTATCCCAACAATCCACACTTCTTAGACTATGGAATAAATCCAAGCAATTATATTTTAATGTTGCTCAAGGGTGCTGGCATAAGTTGGAAGGGGAGAAGAGTGCCATAAACTGCAGCATTGGATTATCCTCCAAGTTTCTTGTGAAGTGGTGAAAAATAAAACAAAATTTTCCAGTTACAGTTTGTAGAAAATAAACAAAGGTCTTTGCATTTGAGATGCAGACAAAATACTTCATTCAGAAGTACTTTTCCCCATACTGTGAAAGCAGGGTACAGAAAAATTGGCCATTTACTATTTAAAATGATGCCTCCGGAGCTTCCCATTTTCAACTGTATATCTTTCCTAAGTCTTTGGGTTTTTTATCATGAACGTTTAAACCTACATCAGGATAATGTTAAACTGCTACCAGCTGATTAAACTAGACTGTGGAACTTCTGAAAAAAAAAAAAACAAACAAAAACAACAGACCAGCAAACCAAAACCATACTAGTGTGCTATGTAAATAATCTTTGTGTTTATTTTCTGTGTTTTAGTTTAAAAATAAAAATCTGAGCTTGCACAAACACTTAACAGGCACGTCAGTGCTTGAAAACACAAAACAAGACAACCCGCTGTCTTGGGCTGTGACCCAGTACAGTAACACATTAAATTATTCAGATCCTTGAACTAATGTCTCACAGTTTGCATTCCCATTGGTAGTGTTACTGACAAGTAAAACAACTTTCATCAACACACAAGTCAGGTCATGTTGCCAACGCTTCTGGAGTATTCTTCTCACAGCTTTAGAACACCACTCACTCAAACCCCCTGCAAACTAAGAAAGATGTATAACTTCTAACATTAAAAAACATAAAAATATAAAAACTATTTTAGGTACATTAAGTTGAATCTAAAATAAAATTCTAAGGACTATTTCTCTTTTGCACAGGATGAACCTGAAATGGCAAGCTAGCAGGTATCTAAAATAGCATCATTCACTCATATTGGCATCTTTAAATTCTGTGCAATTCAGAAAGATAATGCTACATATTCAATACTTCCCAGCTATCCAGAGCTAGCATTAAATGGGTGGGAGACCTAGACAAAGGCAAAGGACTAGTCTCTCTGACTTTCCATATCAGGTCATCTGCACTGCTACTGAGGGCTAGCCCCAACACAATCTCCAGTAGCTGCCGCCAGCACTAGTCCTGTTCTAGTGATGAAATATTATCAGATCTAAGATGGGATAAGGTGTGACTCAATTTAAACATTCAGATGAGCACAGCAGTCTACGAAAATGACTGTGAAAGAAAAAATGCAAATGAGAAGAAATTCTTTCTATAAAGATCAAGCAGAATTATCCAAATAGGATTTAATTCCAGAAAACAGGTCTAGGAGCTCTTGCAAGCAGTGCTTTGGAGTATCAAGTGATCATGAGACCATAACTTTACTGTAATTTCCTCCAGAGATTAGTACAGTCAGGAACACTGCACCTATAATTACCGTGCTAAATCACATCTCTGTACTCCCTCAGACAGGAGCTTGGCATTTCATTGCCCCTCAGAACACAACCTTGAAGCACCTTGACTTTTATTGAGCTTTTCAGCTCAATGTTCACATGCTTTGCTTGGCAGGACAGCAAGACACAGCAGCGTTTGTATCAATCACTAGGAACCCCTTTCTTTTCCAGATTTTTTTTTCAGTCCCAGAAGATCCTAGACTACATCTTTGCCTTGCAAAAATCTTGCTACACGTCACCAGAATGTGTCTGCACAGGAATCATGCTTGACTGGATATATGAGTGAACAACCTCAACTCAAAGACAGAGCAACACTGATTTTTTTCTGTTTTTATTTTAATAAAGTGTTCACGGCGTTTGTAAACTTGCTTTACAGAAGAAAAGGAAGATATACACATGTACTACACATCAGCCACCATAGAACATCATCCATGCCCTGTGATTGTATTTTGCACTACACTAAGCCTCAGCAAGATCATTTTGTATCAGGACTATGGGTAGGTACATATTTGGAACTCACAAACCATGTTTCCCATTTTATAACTTTAGTAGATTAGGCCAGCGAAAGCTGAGAGAAGGAAAATGATAACTTGCTCATGTAAAATTGAGGAAATTATTGGATAGGGATGTTAATAATTTGCCTGTGTGTCGTACAAACATTGCAGCAAAAGCCTCAGATCCTTCTAAATCTAGTCTACTTCTTTAAATGTGTGGCCAGCTGCCTTTCTTTCATTCTCTTTCCTTTTGAGACACACTACCAAAACGGGACACAGAAATCAAATGACAAATACAGACTTTCCGACATCAGATTACAAAATAAAAGTGTTCACGTTCCCAAACTGGTACTGGAATAGTAGCAGAAAGAATCTATATTGCTAGAAGTTACACACAGGGTTCTTCTACTACATATCCTTGTCTAGACGGAGATGAGACAATGTGAATGTTATCTTAGTGTTAGTAAGAAATGGACAGCACATTTTCACACACCCACTCCCTGCAAGTTGCAAGGCAAGTCGTGGCATATTACTCCTACATCTGACACAATACTGGAGGACTTGCTCCCAACACAATAAAATTAAGCGTAAAATGCTTAAGGGGAAGGAAGGGGAAAAAAACAGAATACTTGAAGCTTTTCAAAGCAGTGCACTTAATTCTTTTGAGATTCTTTACCCCACAGCACTTTCGTATTAAATTTGGTGGAAATCATATACATGAACACAGCAACATACTACTTTACTGACTTCCACAAAACTAACTATGCAAAATAACACAGCTAGCAAGTGACACTGCTTTACTTCATAGTAGTGAACAGATAATTAGCCAAAAAAGTATGTCACTCTAATTTTCAATTAACAGTAGTCTGAGTAAAGTCTTCCTGCACTAAGCCACGACAGGTACCTTCAACATAAATGTGCCTCAAAACTGCCAATAGCTTTTAAAGGGAAGATAAAATTTCAGGTGGGTTCTTAAGGGCTACGGTGACAGTAACTGCCAATTCTGAAAAGTAAGGCTAGTGGGCCTAATATTTCCATGAATACTTTTAAAGGTAGTTTAAAGTATAAAAAAATATGTGTTAAACCCTAAATTAAATTCAGCTTTGCCTTGTGACCACTGATAAAAGTAATTGTATTACAAATGCAACAGCTACTCACATCAACAGTAACTAGAAATCAATTTATTCATCAAATTTGAAATAATCTTACAGTAGAGAAATCAGCTGAGGAAGCATGGAGACACTGCAAGAATCGCTTCTCCTCCTCCCCTCAATTAATCTGTTTCGTGGGCTCACAAATCCTCAGCACATGAGATCGGAGTTCTGCAATCAAGTTGCTTCCTGATTCTTTTCTACATGATTACTGAACACTTTGAAAAGCTGTAAACTCTACAAGGACATGGCTGAACTACACTAAATTTAGGGGTTCTTATTATAGCATGAACATTTTTTACAGGTGTCTAATCCATGTGCTGGGCATGGAGTACTTACTGGT
>JASSUY010006752.1:0-42065 GCA_032466535.1 Forpus xanthops
TCAGCATGCCTTCCAGGACAATCCGCTCCAAGATGTTGCCAGGCACAGAGGTGAGGCTGACTGGTCTGTAGTTCCCCAGCTCATCCATTTTCCCCTCCTTGAAAATGGGGGTTATATTTCCCTTTTTCCAGTTGTCAGGAACTTCACCTGACTACCATGATGTTTCAAATATGATGGACAGTAGCTTAGCAACTTCATTTGCCAGCTTCTTCAGGACCCGCGGATGGATTTCATCAGGTCCCATGGACTTGTGCACATTCAGTTTCCTAAGATGGTCTCAAAGACTTACCAGTTTTAACTGTTGTTTCAGTGGGAATTTTGAGTTATAGAGAGCAGTCCTCAGTTGCTTGAAGTGTGGATAGCTGCAAGATAACTGCTAGCTGAGAGTTGTTTGCTTTCATTGGTCTCTAAGCCATTGCATTCTCATCAAAAGTACTAGGTTGGAACACAATTTTGTATTTACTTATAGAGCTCCTTTCATCTTAAAGAGATTACATCAGCAAATGCTGGCATGCAGCTACCTCTGAGGTGTTACTCTGCTTCCATAAAAGCCATGAAAACACTAACAATTCATAGTGTGAAATCCAGTGAGAACAGCAAAAGAGCTGTGCAGCCTCACACCAAGGGGCTGCCTAGCTCAGAATCCTGTCTGCAGCAGAAGCAGTAATCTTGAATAAGGCAAGTACATGCCTTAAAAAAAAACCTTCTTTTTCAAGCATTCAAGTATTTTCAGTGAATCAACCTGAGCAAAATCGTCTTGTGAATACATATAAAAACTTTTGCATCCACAGCTTTCTTTGGCAAGCAGCTACATGTCTGTTGCCTGCTGTGAAAAAAAAATGTTTCCTTTTCCCTCTTTTGATGACGTCTCCCACTAGCCTAATTTGCTGACTCCTAGCTCTTGTGCTAGAAAATAGTTTGAGGATTAAGGACACCCTAAAACTGTGAGGAAAGGGAAAAACTCATCACATGCAGAGTTCTTTTTTTTGTTTGTTTTGTATTGTTTTGGTTTTGATTTTTTTTTACTAAATAAAAGAGGAAAATAGACCTTGGCAACCCCTTAAATCCTTTGACAGCAAGTACTTGTATACATGTATTATGCTTTCTTATGATACGAAGGGAAAAGAATGAGAGGGAAAATCCCCCTTCAATTACCAGAGCTGAAATTGGGACAAAATGTTGCTTTTAACAGCTGCAGAAACAAAGAGGTTTTTTTAGTATTCAGAGTAATTGCCCAGAATCCCAAAAAAAACAAATAGCCCCTTACACCCCCTTCCAATGCCAGGATATGGATTCACTGTCACTAACAAGAAGAATGACACTTCTCCACCCTACGGCAGCTCTTCTGCTCTTCCTTCCCTTCTCTCCATCCCCACCAGGAGTGTGGGCTCCAGTTCAATGGACTTTATAGGTGAGTCTGACATAAGCTGCCTGACTGTTTATGTACTGGC
Source organism: Forpus xanthops (assembly GCA_032466535.1). NCBI lineage: Eukaryota > Metazoa > Chordata > Aves > Psittaciformes > Psittacidae > Forpus > Forpus xanthops. The sequence continues at coordinate 1,452 of JASSUY010006752.1, forward strand.
TCCTTCAGCTCCTTCTTGACTGTGCCATGAAACCAAAATTTGCTAGAAAGAGTGGCAAATGCTCCAGTTAAAACCTTTCTGGCAGCACATTCTGTGTATAAGGACAAGTGCTTTTTATTTTCAGCTTTAAGCTGGAGCACTACAGGAGGACTCAAGATATCAGGAGACTGAAAATATGGATATTAGGTTTTTGATGTATTTTAATACGGCACTTCAGGTCCTTGAACAGAAAATTGGCATCACATTTTCTCCCATATTAATAGAGGTGTTAACATGCTAATTTTGCAGGGAATGCAGATTACTTTCTGTGTAGTTGCTAAAACACTGTCGTTGAATTGCGTATGTGCAGATAACACAAATAGTAGTTGCCTAGAAGTGTAGACTAGCTTTTAAATACTTTCTCCTTCCACTTTACATGCAGCAAATTCCTTACATTTCACCTTGTAACTTGACTTAGTTGATAGGCTACTAAATCCAACAGATTATGTTTCTATACACAACTTCAGGTACAAAGTTTAGTGCTAGAGTAATTTAAGCTGACAGTAACCAGAAAGACCGTGATGCCCATTACTTCAGTAGAAAGAAACACAGAAAAGTAGAAAGTAAATAAAGCTGTAAAGCAATGAAGTAAAACAGGGAAAACTAATTACTGACTGTAAGTAATAATGGCTTCGATGATTACAACTAGCTTTAGTAATCCTTAGTACAATGTGCAGAGTTTCAGTGTTAGTGGTCCAAAATAGCTCCCTCATTCATTTAATGTCAGCAGAAAAGTGAGTTTGCATGCATTTGCCTACAATGCTAAGTATCAGGAAACATGTCTGTAACATACGTATCCTGTCATGCGTGCAGATCTCCTGTATGAGCCACAGTGATATTTTGAATATATTTGAGCAGCCACTACCTTGGCTTCTTTAGCTGCCCTTATGAGAAGTCCTGAAGCACTGTGTGATCTCCACAGTCCACAGAAAGAGATTAAGGTATTTACAGATGCAAAGATACTATAGAACCACAGACCGGTTGGGGTTGAAAAGGACCTTAAGATCACCTAGTTCCAACCTGCCTCACGCTAGACCATGTCATCCAAGACTCCACCCAACCTGGCCTTGAATGCTGCCAGGGACTGAGCATTTACCAGTTCTTTGGGCAGCCTGTTCTGGCACCTCACCACCCTCACAGTAAAGAACTTCTTCCTTATATCGAACCTGAACTTCCAAGTCTAGAAAAGGCAAATGGCTATAAAGCTGCTGAATAAATCTTGCTTATAGTTACAATTTAATGCTGCCATAAATAATTATTTTTTTCTCACAAAGAATAAAAATTAAATAAAACAAGAGAACAAAACACCTGAACACCCCAAAACCCCACAGTAATAACCAAGCATTTCTGCAGTTTCTGCTCATAAGCCTAAATGCCTCGTCTTCAGCCCTGGGAAATAAACAATGTTATTCTGTGGATTTTGGCCCAACTGAATGAGCCAAACCATTTGCATTTTCATTTTATCTTTTTAAAAATTTCAGTATTTCTTCACATCTGCATAGCACATGCACTGTTGCAAAATGTAAAATACCTTTTATTGTTAAACACAGCATATTCTGACAGATGCCTGTACTAAACTTCCAGGTCTTTATTGAAATTTGGCACTGAACATGGCCACTCAAGCCAAGGGAACATTTATTACACAGGTCCAACAGGAGAGGAAATTTCTAAAACATAAAAGAGAAACTGAACAAACAGTCACCATCATTTCATTTCAGCCAAGTTTCTAAGAGCCAGAACTGCAAGTTCGTACTGCCCAGACTAAGTATCTTACTGCCAGTATTTGCCTGCAAAGACAGGCATGCATCATGACTGTGGATATAGGTCCTGAGCTACTTTGTTACACACACATTCCCACCCATTACTAGATTTTCTCATTCTTCCTCTCCCAGTGTTAGTCACACCACTCCTCTGCATCTATTATGACAGTGCAAAAGAGGAGACTCCATTTGTTTTGCTTTCAGATACCATAGATCCTCTTGCAATAGGGCAGGGAGCTACAGCTGTGCTGGGATCCTGTGCTACAATAGGTGACATTTGTCTGATAAAGTAGTCACCAACACATCTGAGCAGGTCTGTCACAGTGCCTTTTCCTAGAGAGAAATGGTGGGGTTAGAATTTGATGTATGTGGTAAGCAGAATGAAAATCTTCCTCAGCATCTCAGGTATAACACATTCCTAGGTAGTGTGTCCAAGAGTATCAGTAGATGCAACCAAGAAAAGGATGAAGTTTTTTGTTCCCCAAAATCTGATAAATATATTGATCTTCAGCATAAATTAAAACACCCAATATAGAATCATAGAACCGTAGGGTTGGAAAGGACCTTAAGATCATCTAGTTCCAACCCCCCTGCCATGGGCAGGGACACCTCCCACTAAACCATGTCACCCAAGGATATGTCCAACCCGGCCTTGAACACCACCAGCGATGGAGCATTCACAACTTCCCTGGGCAACCCATTCCAGTGCCTCACCACCCTTTCATGTTTTAAGGCTTTAAATCTAGAGCCAATAGAACATTCATATGGAGATTTTACAAACATCAATAATCATAATTTTAAGAACAAGTTTTCTTTTATATGCCTTGGACATATTTGGTTAAAATATAAGCTAAAGATGAAAGCAAACTATGAGATGGAATCAACTGGGAACAAATTTCCATGTCAGAAATACCAAGTTTTTGCTAAGACCTCATTTTAATGAATTGAGTATATTAAACTTAAAACTGTAAAGTATGTTGTTTCAAGCTCCATCAATTAGTTCTGACTCGTGTTCAGTGTTCCGTATAAATCAAAACAAGATGTTTTGAAGCCATTCTGTCAAGATTATTAGCAGTAATTAATCTATTCCCATGAAATGTTTTAATTTCAGTAAGAAACTTAAACTGTCAAGATTGTTGATGGTTCTGGTGGAAGCACTGCAACAAAAAAGCTATTCTGTTTCAGAGGTCCCAGGTGACCATTTCTACGTGTTTATACAAAATATGCTTCATCTGTCTGCATTGACACATGTCATTTGTTACTGTAGTTAGCTGTGCACAGATTTTATATTATATACACCAGCCTGTAAAATTCACCATTATAAGGGAAGAAGCTTCAGTTAATTTTTATAGTTAGGTTAACAAACACCTGCAGCCCTCATATATGCTGGCCTCACAGACTTCCAAGGAAAACTAAACAGAAGCAATGGTCTTCTCTGTACCAGAAAACAAAATCAAATTCATTTTATTGCATTCCAGTCCCAGAGACTGCCCTTTTCTAATTTTTTATTATTCTCTTTTCAGACTTATGCTACTGTGCCAGGCTGGCCACACAGATTTTCAACACAAACGTAGAGGACAGACATTCGGCAGCTCTCAGATACAGACAGATGCTTCATACTTAGTGGGACGAAACATAATGGGAGCTTTTAAGTTCCATTCAATAGCCAGCTCACCTCCTTAACAAATGACATTTTCTTTATTTCCAGCCATGCTTACAAGAGGCAGAAGAGAATAGCTGAGTCCCTGGAGATGGACTATTCACAGAGCTATCCCAGGGAGGAAGCTGTTTTAACCCATTACCAGAGGATACTGGATACAGGCTTTTTAGTGCTCACCTATCTTCCTGCATTTCACTCTTTAACCTGCTTGCTTCATCCATGTTTGTCTCAGCGCCTCTGTTTTACACCATCATACCCTAAATTCCGCTGTACAGACCACCTGCGTTCCCCACAGTTGCATTCATGCAGGTGAAGTGCAGGCCTAGAAACGGGCACACCACAGCTATAGATTCAGAAGAGAGAAGTTTTCCATCACTTACATGAGGTCCTGAAATGATTACTTTGCCAGTTCCACACATTGGTATATAACTTAGAGACAACCAGGATTATCGAAGATCAATACATACACATATGCACTCCCTGCAATTTTTTCAGATTTAGTACTCCTGATTGATATTATTCACCAGCTGCTCAGCTGTGCCTGAAAAGTGAGCATGATGAGGCTCTCGCATCAGACATGATTTCAGGCAATTCTGAATGAGCAATTTTGCCATCACTGTGTTAGAAGCAGCTAGTCTATTTGGAATGTTTGCAAATTGTGTATATTGAAGATAAGGAAATCTACTTGTGCCCTCTGTCATCTTCTTGTACACCAGGATAGTCCCAAGACTGGGATTGGAACCTGCCTTAAAACACTGTATATAAGCAGGGTGCTGCCTGCATCTACATTGAAGAGCCAGCAGCAGCATTTTCCCTGTTTTCTTTTTGAGAAACACACTGGCAGTCTTCAAGAGTAAGTAGCAGTACCACCATCAGTTACCTCCATTAAGTTACTAAACACTCTCCGTGCTGGAGCTTACAAAGGCTGCTCTGCCCAGTGCAGAAATTCTATCAGTAGGAAAAAAGCTTGACATTTTGCATCATTCAATGAAATGCCAGACATCTGTAGGGCATGAGAGGGCACTCAGTGTTCTCACTCCACCTCCTGCATCCTCCTGTGGGGATTTGGAGTCCGTGCCCAGGCATCAGATCCACCCCTCAATCCCTGCACTATGGAGGAGGCAGCAGCTCCCCACTGCAGTAAATCATCTGTCATTTCTTGTTGATGCCATATCCCTCCTTTATGTCCTCAGACTGTGACTTTACAGCACATGTCTATAAAGATTAAGGTTTAGAAGACCTTTAATTGTGATGAGACCACCCTTGGAGGCCTGGCAGTTTCTGGTTTTAACTCATAATTTTCCAGTTAGAGCTGAAGGTAGTTGCCTAGACAACAAGTCTGATTCATCAGCAGTGAATTGTCAGGGCAACCGTCTCTGGTCATACCTGGGATGTGCTGAAAAGCCCTGTAGTACAGCAGAATCAACTGTGAGACATGGAAGGCCACCCCCAAGAAACCTGCAACTTAAAAAGGTAAATGCTTCCGCTGAGGTACCTATTTGTTACGTAAAAACATACTTTGCATTTGTTCACATTAAAAAGTAAGTACACTTACTACGGCTGGGTGTATCTGGCTGTTGACAGCTCTGTAGGAAGGATGTACTTCAGAGATGTTCCCTTGCTAACAGGGATAGAGAGCAGATGTGACATTTCAAGCATGGCAGTGAAGCTGTGTTACCTGCCAATACATAATCCATTTTTCAATTTCTACAAGGCAGGCTTCTCTGGATTTTCAGAGGTCCAGACCATTCAATTCAAACTAAATGCAGGTATCTGGCAAGCCCAGCTCTGAAAATGCTAGTCACGCTGCTGGCCACTCAGTGGTCTCCCTTTTCTGCTAGGCTTTGCCAGTATTGCAAAATAACTGCATAACACATATGAATGTTTCATAATAAAAACATACCACTCCAAGCAACTTTGCACTTCTGAGCCTCAGGCCAGTTCAGTGTGGCTACAGCTTTGCTTCTGGCACTGGGACTGTCCTCCTTCCTGAGTGCCTCATGCACTCCTGTCACCTGGGGACAGCCTGAGAGTTTGGGATGTCCTGCTTCAGAAGCAGCAGTTTGTGCTCTCAAACAAGAGTTCTGCCCACTATCATCTAACTTGAGTGTCTCAGAAAACCACACTCTTACTTACAATGAATTGGAGGGTACCTATACAGTCATTTTCTAGTCGATGTTTTGTTGCCCAGTGGAGTACAAGAACCAGCTGTAGCAAAGTGCTTTACCAGCCAGCCTCAGGAGCCACAGATAACCAAGCACAGCATCAGCCACATCACTCTTCCTGCATGCCACAGGTTACAGGAACCGCTACACTTTCTCCATGAGGGCCTGTGGCTATTTTTATATTTCTCCATCCTAGACTGTGTGTGCAAATATCAGCCTTATGTTTTCATGATTAGAGGACCTGGAATGACACAGGAATGAAAAGCTGCATGCAGTATTTTAAGGAAGCCAAGGAATTTCAGCACTTTCCTAAACACATTGGGACTTTTTCAGCATTCAGACAGAATGTTTCTAATTCCCCATGCTTTTAAAATGATAGACTTACTATTCGCCCTTTTATCTCTTTCTCTCTAAATGGGCATTTTGTACCAGGGGTTCTGAAGACTGGTCAACTAAGCTCACTCCCAGTGTGACGGGATCATCTTATGAAAAGTATACCTGGATTTGTTCAACAGACCAATGCTCTGCTTAAACCTCAGCTCAATCAGATCAAGACTGGAAAACCGTTATCTGAAAAAGGGGTCAATGCTTGCAGACTTGTTGACTCAACCATGGTTAAAGAAAGTAAAGTGAGTTAAACTCAATTTATCTGAAATATCAAGACAGAGAATATAAGCAACTTAATTAGTGACAGTAAAGTAGCAAGCATCTCGTCTGGTTTGCTGTTTAAACAGCAAACGTGGCATTATCATATATATCTGGCAAACAGGTCTCGGTGAGTTGAGAGATATATTTATGACAAAAGATAACCGTTAATAACAGGAGCCATTTCACATTAAACACATGAAAGAATAAAAGCTGAAAAAATATTTCAGAATCAGCTCAGTTATTTTGTGCAGCTAAACCAAGCCTTTTTTTAATGTCATTGAGCCGTGAAGACAAAGGCATGCTTCTTCTGTCTGCTCTAAGATTTCTGCCTTCTGCATTTACAAAATTTCAAGGTATTTAGTGTAAAACATATGTGAGTTACCTCTAATCTCTTCGTGATGACTTCGTAACAAATGACTCTTATGCAGCCAGTGTACAACTGGAGTGAGAAGATGGCTTCTTTGAAATCTGAAATACAATGAAATCTTGACCAAGGGGATGGGACTTTGTAAATTACAATCTGCAGCTGGGGGCTTATAAAAAACCACCCTGCTGGGCCATAAATACCAGAGTGGTAATAAATCCACAGAAAAACTGCTGGTTCAACTATTTTATCTGTCCTGTTCTTTTGTACAAGGTATAGAAAATGCATGGCATTTTACCAACATCAAAGTCAGCCAAATCAGATTCAGTTACCTAAAGCAAAAAGCATATTAAACTGCTTATCCAAATCCCACATCCAGCTCACTGGATGCAAACCCCATGCTATGTACCAGCATTTCTAAACTCACAGAGGTTGTGCTGGAGGCACTGTGCCACAGGAAGATGGAGCTCCAGCCACCTGCCCTGTGGCTGGTCTGGCATGCTTCAAAAAGGGCAAAACTCCATCACCGCAATGGACAACAGATATGGCTCAAACTGAAGGAGGCAGCCCAGTGTGAGGTGCTCCTGCCCATGGCAGGGGGGTTGGAAATAGATGATCTTAAGGTCCTTTCCAAGCCTAACTATTCTGTGATTCTATGCTTCCTCTGCCTTGTGGTTTAAGTGATGGGATTTGCCTTCTTTCCATTGCAAAAATATTGCTGCTAGGAAAGGACTGGATAAGGTTACTAAAAATGTTTTCTGTTTCAGCAAAAAGGATGAGCAGTCTCAAAATTAGTTAAACTTCTGCACTATTCTCACATTTCAGTGTAATGCTTTCAATTACAGCTGACAATTTGCGTTAGCAGCAAAAATGCAGAGCGAAAGAATTAATCTCTGTATCTGTCACGTCTCAGGAAGAAATCCCTGCTAGAGCCTCCTTGCTCTTCCTAGTGGAAAGCTTGACCTGCAGGGAGGGGGGAAAGCCTGCTATGTCATTAATCATTATCACTTTCAGATATCGTATTCTCAGAGAAAAAACATCTAGAAGCCTCTGAAATGCAGGAGTAGCGCACCATCATGCTTTGACATGACTGCATGAGTATGACACAGTTGGATAAAAAAGCCTCTTTTTTCCCCCTCCTACAAGAGCCTCAGGGAATTCAGCTTCCTCTCAGTACCTCATGCAATCTACATAAAGCTATTTTTGCCATAGGCACTCAGTGCTGTGTGACTGAGCACTTTGGAGTAACACTTCTCAACAACACTTATTCTTGGCAAGCAAACAGCTGCTCAGGGGCTTGCTCACAAAACACACCCAAAATGGTGGGAAATGTGCAGGAAAACTACCCAGGACTGGCTTCCCCAAAGTTTCACAATAGATAGAGAGTAATGGATAGACATATTTATAGCCATATTTCCTAACTTTCCAGGCAACTCTGCTACATGGAGTGCTGAGCGGTTTCAGTGATGGCTGTGATGTGTGTAGAAGAGCTGGGCCAACTGTCTTCTGGGGACACTAAAGACACAGACTGTATTTTTCATGATGCAGACTCCAGGGGATGAGGTTTAACTGATAAGAGCAATGTTTCTGATGAGTGTCTTCTGTCAGTGAGTAGGAATAAATGTATTTATTTAATTAAATAGAGCTTTGGAATTGATTTAATTAAAAACTGAAGGAAAGGAAAAATGTGAAATGCCTTGGCATGCCTAGACAGGCAGGTAAATATGATTTATATATAAAGGTAGAGGGGAAAAAAGAGAATGCATATGCTGGTCTTGAAGCAGGGGAGCTATCTAAGCTTGTCACAGTTGAATATACAAGTAGGATTTGGTGGCATGTTTGGAAGGAGGGTCCTCCATTCCCTCTACCCTTTGACAACAGGTATTTTCACAGTGGGGGAAAGGAAAGATAGGTGAATTCCATCAGCACCTCTCCCCATCTGATTTCCTAAATGAGGAAGTGTTTTTTTGCTTGGTATTTCCTTTGAAACAAGCTCTCAAAATGCAGCCAGCACTCCACTGAAACAGACTCAACAGCAAAGAACAATGCTTGAGAGCAGAGAGCAGTTTGCACCTCTGCACATAATGGCAAGAGGAAATTTGGAAGGAGCTGAGCCTGTTTCAGTTTCTGGAGACAGGTCCTTAGGGGTTGGCTTTGCTGGCAGCATCTACACTGCCTTCACATTTTCCTTCTCATGTACTAGTTTAGATGGTGTGGTTTAAAGAAACAAAACAAACCAAAACAACAAAAGGAGACAACTTGTCTTCTGCATATCTTACAGCTCATACTTCTTCAGTCTGAGATTAAACCCTTCAAATTGACAGAGTCCTGAGATCAGAGGAACTATTCAAAGAATCATATCACAGAGAAACAGTCCCAGTATGCACGGTGTCCTCCCCAACCTTTTCTGCTTAAGAGTTCACTTTAAAACAAGCTTCTCCTGGGGCAACCGTTCAGGCAGCAAACAGTGGGGCCAACACCTAAGAAGCATGTCCAACAGAAGCAGGCCATCTTGGGAGACTCTGGAGCATCAGCACCCTCATGTCCTGTTAGCTTCACATTGTCAGCTACTCACCAACAAGAAATTGTGTTATCTCAAATTAAACTTAAAAAATTAGGCATGCCAGTCTGCCATTCCCACCAATGCCCAGTCCTGGGTATTTCAGAGACATCAAGGGATCCACCCTCCCAGGCACAATGCTGCCCAGTCTCTTATGCTGGGTAGTGCTTTGTGGAGCTCACCTGGAGCAAATCCTGGCACTCTGTGAGACCTTAGGACCCCACTAGGCATTTCCAGCTATTGCTGCCCATGGAGCTGTGCTGCTGGCACAGGGAGAACTCCTTCTCCTCCTTTTACCCAGGTCAAGCACGTGAGGGAGTGTGGCTCTTGCCATGGTTTAAGCTCAGTCAGCCATGCAGCCTCTCACTCCCCTCCTTTCCTCCCCGTGCTCCCAGAGGGATGGGGAGGAGAATCAAAAGAATGTAACTCCCACAAGTTGAGTTAAGAACAGTCCAGTAACAAAGGTATAATACAAACCACTGCTGCTACCACCAATAATAATAATGATAAGGGAAATAACAAGGGGAGAGAATACAACTGCTCACCACCCGCTGACCGATAACCAGCCTGACCGAGCAGTGATCTCACCCTTCCAGGTAACTGTCCCCAGTTTATATAGTGGGCATGACATGCTGTGGTATGGAATACCTCTTTGGCTGTTTTGAGTCAGGTGTCCTGTCTCTGCTTTCTCCCAGCTTCCCTTCCTCTCTGGCAGAGCATGAGACTCAGAAAGTCCTTGGTCAAACTAAACATTACTGAGCAGAAACTAAAAACATACGTGTTATCAGTGCTGTTCCCAGCCTGAAAGTCAAAGCCACAGCACTGTACCAGCTACTAAGAAGGAGAAAAATGACTGCTACTGCTGAACCCAGGGCAGCTCTGCAAACTGTGACACAAAGACATCTCTAGTCTTATGAATTAGGGCTTGTTTCTGAAATGATATTTATTTGTTTTGCTCTTTGAAGAAAATAATCTTACTTGATACTTTAAATATGTTTTATTAAAGGAATAAAAGGATTACTTTTTTGTTACTAACTGACCAAGAAGTATTTCTAATTTAAAAACAAACCAAAACCAAACCTGAAAGACCAGTCTTGATGTAAACCCCCTGATACAGAGGTGCCTAGCTGCAACCCTACCATTGTACATGCAAGGCTTTCAGCACTGCAAAGCGGTGCTCACTGCACAACCACCACAAGGTAATACTATTTCAGAACATGATTAGTACCTCAAAACAAGAGCTCATATGGCTCTGGCCAACTGTCAGATAATATGCTAGTAAGGCAGCAAGATTTAATTCAGAAAGCAATTGAAACATCCGTGCGACAGCTCAGGCAAGAGTTAAACCAAGTGAACAGATGTGAATATCCACCCTTGCTTTCCTTAGCCTTTTCCACTGCTACAGTGCAACAAAAATATTACCTGGCTATTTTTGTGATGGTCCATCACCAGGGATGTAACTGCATTGAAACTGGAAAGAAATCACAATACAGTAACGGAGCAGGAAAAAGGAATACAAAAGAGAGGACTTACGAAAAGAAATGGGAGAAAACAAACCGCCTTCCTAATCTTCAGGTATTTTTAAAAGGGTATTTCCTGCACCAACACCTTTCCAGAAAGAGATGAGAATATTGTTTTGGCTGAAAAAAGGTTCACCTAAGGGTCTCTTACAATACCCAGGGGTGTCTGAGAAGCATTGAAGGAAAGCTAAAGTTCATAGTTACAGGACAGACAAATGGTAGAGAGCACAGAACATGCTGGCAACTCTCAGGGAGTGTCACAGAGTGAATGTCACTGTAAACATCTAATTTCTAGAGACTTCTCATTTGCTGACGTTTGATAAGAATCATCCCTTCTACACCTGGATGAGCAAAAGACAGAGCGACTGCTTGACTTCAGTAACTAAATTCCCTAGGACACACTGGATAACACTTTCTGCTTTCTCAGCAATGTTCTGTGACTTATGAGATTATTTTTCTTTTTAAATCCATAGATCAGAGTACACATAAGCCCATCTGGAGCCAGGGTGGAAAGCACAAATCTGCAGTTAAATGTCAGCCCACAAGGCTGTAACTAAAACAAACCTGAACTCAAATTTAAACAAATCAGTACTGCTACAGCAAGATGTTCCCCTGGTACCTTTGCCCTTCTCGCTTCTGGCAAAGCCAGGCAGTGAGGCCATCCTCATGCATAACATTCAGGTAAAAGTCAATTTTAAGTTAGTCTAACAAGCATTTAAGAATAGTTTCACCTTATCACAGTCAGTGGGATCTGAGTATATACTTAAATAGCAAATTGCATAGGGATGGGGTTTTCAGTTGTCCCAAACAAAAATGTAAGCTATAACTTGTGGACATGCTGTAACGTATACACAGACAAATTTGACAGTGTATAATCTGTAATATAAGTTATTACTTACAGACCTCCTGTAACTTATGCATGGAATTTATGCAAGTTCCTCCGCAACTCATGCATACAAAAAAATTGACGGTACATGTGGATGCAATCTAAGTAACATGAGGAAACTTTTTGTATAATTTCTGCATGTTAAAAGCCTGAATTTTAGATACTACAGAAAAAAAAAATCATTAGAGGGCTCTAGTATTGTTCTCTGCTAAATAATCTATTACTCCCTCTCTCCTTGCCTATTCTTATCAAAGTCACCTATCCTGACTTTCTAGCTACCTACACTAGAGTGGTGAAGAGAAACTTAGTAAAAAAAATTGATTCTCTGAATATTCAACATTGACGTACATTATTTCATTTACCATTCACAGAACTCAGAATTCGTCTTCAGCTGCACCATGACTGAGGTGACATCAAAAAGGTAAGCTCAGATATTACAGCTGTAGAACAGGAGCAATTGTATGGTAAAGAAGCCAGAGACCTCCAAATGCACTCAGAGCCTCATGCCACTACTGAAGCATCACACCAATACTGGAGGCACAAGCATTTTAATGCTGCTCAGTATGCAGAAATAATGAATGCATAAAAATACTAGCAACTGCTTTTTGTGACAGTCGGGACCAAACAACCAGTGAGGAAAGTAACTGATAAGATGCAAACTAATATTTTGTGCAATACTGTTCTCAGAAAGATTTATAAGATCCACAGATGAGGGACTTAGGCAAGTATTTAAAATTACTCAGACAATCCCACAGTTTAATGAGGGCAAAAGGAAAGCAAAGAGAGATTTTTAGAAGTAAAGTAGTTGTCAGTGGCAAAAAATGAAGCTGAGTCAAAGATAAATGCTTCCTCTAAGAAGCAGGTTTATCACAGACAGAGCAGCACTCGGCATCATCCTGCACACATGATCCAGGGCTGTTCCCATAGCACAACTCCCTCAGGCTGGGCAGGAATGGTTCACACAGGATGAGCAGACAAAACACAGCAGAACACCCATACTTGTTAATCAGCAGTGAGAGTTTATCTAATCTAAACAGCTACTTTTTTGTACATTGAGACAGGAGCAGGTAGATCCTCCCGCACATACAGCATCCTTACTTTTGACTCTGGATTCAGCTTCTCATTGGATTATGTTAGCAATCTATGGCACAATCAAGACAACAGAAAAACATCACTGCAATGAATAAGAAAAACAAATGCTTCTGGTTTTGCAGACATCTTTCCCTGGTCACATCTTAAAACAACCTATTAGTCCATATAGATTTTTCCAGTGAATTAGTCAAATATACATAACATGTAGTAAAGACACTACAGCGAACAAAACAGAGTGTGGTCACCACATTGGAGGTTCAGTTGCCCAGCCACCCACAGACCTGTTCGTTTAGGATGCCTGCTATCCCAGCCTCCTTAGGAGCGTGCCTGCTGAACAAGCTGCAGTTTTACTTGTTTGGGAGAACAAGAGTGGCTGCACACAGCAAGGCCAATGTCTGCCTTATTGATGGCCAAGAGCTGATGCCCAGGAGAGACAGTAAGCATCAGAAAAATATTACTGCTCTCCCTCCCAGCCACCCAGGCAAGAAGCAGTGTATTTGCATTAAATGATATTTCATCTAAAATGATGCATTTGTTAATCCCTGTAGTTAGACTGAAGATCAACTCTTAGCCTCAGCTCCATTGTAAAGAACACCTGCTCCAGAAGCTGATGGGAGGAGTGTACCTTGCAGAAGGTACAATTCAGACACTTGCAAAAGCAGTGTAATATTCTACGGTTGCTCACTATTTTTCATAAGAGAAAACAAATAACATTTGCATGATATAATTCTTGCAAATACAAGTGGACAATGGGAAAAAGTGCTCTGGCTTTTAACAAGTATGGAACATTAAACCTCAGCTCTGATTTAAGACCAGTTCTTATTTTTCTAATCCAAAGTTCTTTTTCTTGATATAAATACACACATGTATTCCAAGCACAATTAAAATGCCTTGGATCTCACTTCACCTGTTGCTTCAGGAATCATTTCACATTTGCAGAAGGATGAATGAAAATAGTTCAGAGTACAATACGAACACCTTTGACTGTAGTATTCAATATCCTGTGCTCTTCAAGCTAATCCTCTTACTGTGATTAGCAGAAGAACAGAAGGGTTGTAAAGAGGGACTTAAATGGACTTTGGCCTCAACCTGGGTTCATAGCCCAGACTGGCTCCTGAATTTCTTGTGTGAGTGGCCCAAACTGAATTTCAAAATCCCCACTAACTAAATATATGCAAGGGATTGCTAGGAAGGAGAGGAGAAAAATAAACCATGCCAGAAAGATAAAAAAGTTTACACAGCGTAAACTTAGGGTGAAAGGACTGAAATTTTAGGTGGTGGTGGCGTGGGTGATGCACTTACTGTAAAAATGTGTGTCCATACACACCAAAGAACACATCTGGGAAGCAAACTAAAGCCACCTTCTGCATCCAGGGCAAACTCACAGCTCCCAGGAGAAGGTGACACCTATCAGTGGCTAGTTTTTAGGCCCGTTTAAAGCACAGTATGCAGTTCAAGGAGACTTACTGCAAATACCTTAAGAGCTTCTGTTCACACAATATGTTGCAGCCCTGCTCCTGTCCCGCTGCTGCCCAGTTCCCTCTCAGTATTTACCTGCTACTCATTAGTTGCTAGTAAGTCAACATTAAAAACTATTCATTATTTAGAAGCCCTTGTTTTCCGAAATCCACATCACGCAAATTTGGTCTTCTGAGATTCATTTAAACTCATCTATCTAAACCCAACTAAATGCACTGATCACATGCATCATTCTTCGTAGCCAACAGTGATTCACATGTACATAAAAATCAACTCCCCTGGCCTATGGTGAGACTCAGCAGCTGTTCAGTAATGAACAGCTACTATTTTTCTTACTGGCCCCTTTATTTACTGCTTCGAATGTATCTGCACCTTTCCACCAAAATGTCTGTTCAGATCTGAATGCACTGTTTCACAAGCCAGTTGATAACTGCCTTCTGAAAACTGGTTCAAAACTATTAGATCCTCTTATGAAGCCAAAGTTTCATGACTTCTTCCTAAAGCTAGCCAAGTTACACCAAAAAGCGGAACACTTTATTTGTTCCACCTATGACGTAAAAACACACGACAGAGTGATAAATTAACTTTAAGCAGCAACTTTGTCTTGAGAAGGTCCATAGAGTTGTACTGCAATAATACTATGTTTAAAAAAAAAATAAAAAAAGGAAAAGAACTGAAGACAGGAATCAAGTACAAATGCAGTTTTATTATTACAAACCTGAGCATCCTGCAGAGAGGCAAAAGGGTCTGTGTGGAGCCAGCCTCTCCTGAAATGACTATCTATCTGATTAATATCCCTGCTAAGTCCCTACAGACAGCTCTCTCGTGCAGCCCCAGACTCACAGAGAAGCAGAGCTCCCCCAGCTCTCTGGAAGCACCTTTGAGTGGCTAAGCAAATGTCTGTGTTTTGGTAGGATTTTAGATTACAGCTTTGCAAATACCTGCAAGAACACACATAGAAAAGCCATGTTATGCATTACAGAATTGGCGTTGATACTTCAGGAGTCCCAGCAGAGGACACCTGAACAGGATTTTCAAGTAGGATTTGGAACCTGGAAAAGTTTAACTTCAAGAAATATGTTTTAAAGTATTGCCAGTAAATCCTGTGAAGACAGGAGTAAATCTACATAAGCTTGCACAGCTAACCAAGAAGAGATCAACAGTTCAACAGGAATATCAATGTTATCAGTGCCTGTAGGGACTATAAGGAACTATTCCATCCTGCAAAACATAGATGTCTTCACAGACACCAAAAATGCACAACACAAAGGAAGATGCTGCTGGTGGTGCATGAAACCATGATATTTCTAAATAAACTGGAATCCCAAAACCAGAAGAGTACTGTCTCTGGAATAACAACATCCAAGTATGACTGGAAGGTTATTGCCACACACCTTGTCTCTCTGAGGACCCACAAATTGAGGCAGGAGTTTGAACTGACACAATCACCTGAACAGCAAGTAATTGGATGTTCAACACAGTGTGGCAGTTTGTGTGACATGACCATAGATAACATAGCACCAGTAGACTAAAAGGAACCAAACACACATCACAGTAAGCTTATATAAACAAGGAATTAAATCTTTCTTTTTCAAGCAAGGTAACCTACCTGGCTAATCATCCATGTTGTAGACTCACAGTATTATAAAAATACTTTTGAAATTGATTTTGAGCTGATTTCTTGTCATTTTATGCTTCAAATATTTATGCATTCCCTTGGGACTATATTTCTTTTCGTACCAACTGTTGAATTCTTTCCCTGTCCTTGACCTTGGCATTGAAGCATTTCAAATATATCCAAGTGTTGACTAACACCCTTCTGCTCTACAAATACAGGTGATTGCTGGCAGATCTCAGTCTGTTCATCTTAAAGGCTCACGTTATACTAATTTTTCACAGCCATAATAATAAACAAAACTTGGCAGGTATAAATAGACATTATTTGTGGCCTGGAGCACTTGGGGTTAGCCAGGGCAGCAGAGACCATTTCCCATGTGATCAGTGAGCCGATTCTCCTTGCAGGCTCCACTTGTTGGGATATCTCCCAGATGGGCTTCTGCTGGAAGTACTGCACTTGGCACTAGCCAGGAGCATGAAGCCAAAGCAATGGGCTTTCAGGGTGCTGGAAAGATAAACCAGCTGCCACCCTTGTCTCAGCCTTCTCTAGAAAGTAGTGGTTATGGATATACTGAAACAAAGAGATGCTTTTTGACTTGATGAACATGACTGCATGAGGCTATGATTTTTCCCCAGTGGTAAGACGTTTGAAGTGAACCGACAGACCCTACCTACCTGGGTATGACAAAAAAAGATCAGCTCTGACCTCTGCAGAGAACAGAATGTACTGAGCATTAACTTTTTCTCCTCTTGCAGAAAGATCCCTAAAATCAGTGATGGACAATCTTCCCACCAACCTGCCACAGTCGCATGCACTGCTGCTCTCCAGCCAGCTGCACATGCTGCACCCGACACCATGTCAACAGCCAGGATTCCTCTTCTGTTCTGATTCATTTCTGAAAGGGGGAAACCCTCTCTGCTGGTTTTCAGCCATGCACATTATTTCTTAGGCTTTCATTAGTAACAGCATTTACATGAGCTACGCGTTGGAGAGAGACAAGTTTTCCTTTTTATGATAAGGCAGATCGTGAGACACATGGTTGATTTTTCTTTAAGATACAATCAAATTCTGAAAGTGCAGCAAGAACACAAAGAGTGTCTGATAGTTCAAAGCTGTGATCAGTTTTCCTTGTATGGTGCACATATTCAGGCACAGAAACTGTCAATTTTATACCCTAGTACCAAAGATGAGGGACTTAGCTTGTGGTTTAGGCATGGTAAAAAAGGCTTTCACACAGCATGCAATAAGACCAAAGGACAAGGACAGAAAAAAGTGCTAATAAGAGACACCAGAACAGCATTTCTTGTGGTATGTCATACTGCATTCTCTTTATGAACGTATATGTTGATTTCATATTGCCCCTTCTAATGCAAGATATCTTGAGTTATCCCAGGTTCAAGAGAAACCCTGAATGCAGGAACTTAGCACAAAGCTTTACGGAGGCCTTGGGACTTCTAGAGATGTCTACAAATATACTCACAAAAGATATGTGCATTTTGTTTCTGTTTTTCTCTCCATCTTCTTCTAATAGAAGTCTTGACACAAAATTTGTTAATGGGTATTTGTTAATGAGCTCTATGACCATGAAGAAAGATGACTATCCACGCAATGCTAAGATAATTTGCTATATTGCCCTTCATTCTTCATATTTAGAAAATACACTGATCACGCCACATATTCACAATAAAAAAGAAACTTATAGCTTCAATAGCATGCCTTTAAAACTGGTTTAAACTTAGCAATTCCTGATAGGCTGTCCTCCCCTTGCGTCGTCCCCTGTCCATCCGTCCCCCCCCCAAAAAAAAAAAAAGGTGCATTTCTATCTTGATACTGAATTATACCTAAATATGTATAGGGTAACAGTAGATGGCAACAGTATCCATTGCACATTTCATTTCCATAGCCCCTACCCCCAGGCAGATGCAGTGCGCAAAAGCAGATTTATATTATATATTGTTGCCATGGTTTAAGCCCAGCCAGTAAATAAGAACAACAGCTGCTTGCTCCCTCCTCCTCTTCTCCCCCCACCATTCCCAGAGGGATGGGGAGAAGAATCGAAAGAATGTAACTCCCACCAGTTGAGATAAGAACAGTCCAGTAACCTGAGGTATAACACAAATCACTGCTGCTACCACCAATAATAATAATGGTAAGGGAAATAACACGGGAAGAGAGTACAACCGCTCACCGCTTCTGACCGATACTCAGCCCAACCCAAGCAGTGATCTTGCCCTTCCGGGTAACTGTCCCCTGTTTACATAGTGGGGATGACGTGCTGTGATATGGAATACCTCTTGAGCTAGTTTGGGTCAGGTGCCCTGTCTCTGCTGCCTCCCAGCTTACTGGGCCCCTCCTTACAGGCAGAGCATGAGACTGAAAAGCATTTGACCAGGGTAAACACTGCTCAGCAACAATTGAAAACATCGATGTGTTATCAGCATTATTGTCAGATTGAAGTCAAAAACATAGCACTGCACCAGCTACTAAGAAAGAGAAAAATAACTGCTACTGCTGAACCCAGGACAATTGCAAACCTTATACTGAAGTACTCCATTTCCTTTCATTGGCGTTTGAGAGAAGTAATATCACTGATAGAGTCCAAAACAGAAATACTCAGAGCTAAATTGCACTGAGATATGAAGAAAACCTAAGGCTGATTCGAAGGTAGCCATTAAACAGAGGAATTCTCTTTTGAGGTTTGTGGATGTGGATTTCAGGGGTCACCATCCAATTCTCAATAGAGAGCACAGTCCCATGCCACCATCACAGTGAGTGGGCCCAGTGAAATCTTCAGATAGAGTGTTACTCCAGTGAGGTCTTTCAATTGCTATGGCCTAACTTGTGCACTTTTACATAGTAAGAGAATTAAATGACTGATGGCACACTTGGCAGCTTCCAAGTGAGTCAAGTCTCTTAAGTCATTGTCTCTTTCCTACTGTAAATTCTTAATTATTATGTTACATAGTATGGATAAACTGAAGCTCAACTGTAATATTGTTTTTCCCTTACCCTTTGCTCTCATTGCTGAGCTGCTGGCCATGATAATTACTGCTCCAAAACCAATTCTTATGTTTGCTAGGACTGCAATGCTGTACCTGAACCATGCAGATGTAACATATTCCCTCAGCCTTTTTTTCTGTTTGAGAAGCTTTACAATTATTTCTTCAGTGAAGTGGGAGCTGAAGTTCCCTCTCCCACACACAGTCTCTGGAGAATTCACACACTCCAAGGATGTACTGCCAACCAACGCAAAACATAAGTCCTGAGCACAGGAGGATGCACATGAACACACCTGCATGTCATTCCTACTGTCTTGACTCCAGGAAGGAAACATTGTTCACAAACTAAGTTCTCCTGTGTAACTGATAATGTGACACTTAATTAGGAAAGAAAAAAAAGAACAGATTCCCAGCAAACTAAATGCACATAAATACATAAATCCTCATCAGTTTATCTGTTACATGAATGCTTTAATCTGGCTTCTCTTGAGGGTTGCCTGATTCTGCCCATCCTTTTGTCTCATAGAATGATTTCCACTTCTTGTCCCCACAGGTGCTTTTTCCAGTGACTACAGTTATAAAGGTATCTGCTCAAGGAGGAAACACTTAAGGAGACAAGATGGCAGAGGAGAGAAGAGTGGTAGTGACTAAGGGACTCTCTCCTCAACCTGCTTCCTCAGTGTGCTACACTTTACCCTAAGAGCACACCTAGTAATCACAGCCAACAGAGGTTCAGGGCATCACTTGCTGCCCATTTCCTGGGGGCAGATCAGCATGCAAGGTTTGGGATGGCTCTGCTGCAAACAGAGAGAGGAGCTACGCTTCGGGATAGTCAAAATGCACTCACTGCACAGGCCTAGGAAGGTAAGAAGTGTATACACTTGGGATTTTACAACTCTAAAGAAGAGAAGGAAAAAGAAATTAGAGTTTCCCTAAGAAAGCCCTTTTGGATGAAGTTGGGAGAACAATCCCTTTTTACACATTGAGGATAGCATGTCCTAGAAAATATCAAGGTAGAGGAGTTTAAAAGCCTTAAAAATATAGGCCTAAGATTGAAACCCTACAACACTGTGACCCAAACAGCTTTTCAACACGGGATAAAAATGGCAAAATAGAAATAGCAGCTTCAAAAGGAAGCCACAGGCAACACTGACATACAGGACAGACCAAAGACAGAGATCAATAGAAAAGTTTTCAGCTGTCTCCAGCAGTTAGGAACATCCTGAGAGTAATTTCCCAAAACGTGCTTCCAAATGCTAGCAGATAAAGCTTCACCAACCACAACATGGTAACACGTGAACTGCTGCGATGAAGCACTCCAGGGGAAAAATATAAGTATGGAAATTAAGCAAAGAAGAGAGGGAAGAAAAACTGCTGATACACTGGTTTCAGGAAGAAATGTGAGGAAGGAGAGAAGCAACTGCTCCCACAGTTGGCTTTGGTTGCGGTTTGTTTGTTTAATCAAAGAAACACTAACAAACACCTTTGTTCATGCACAGGTATAATCTGCAGGTTACCCATTCCTCTACTGTAAAACTTCCTACTGCTCCTGCAGAAAATCCTTCTGGACTTTCTGTTCAGCTGTGACCCTCCTCATAAGAGCTGTGCATGGTCTGCCAACACCCAAAAGACTTCTCAAAGCCATGCCTTGCATTGTTTTCCAGATATGCACCACAGATTCCCAGTCTCCACTGTTTGACTGTATATTTGATTTCAGACTGGCTTGCTGTGTCCATGGGCTGACTGTATTCTGCACACTTTTCTAACTGTGCCTTCTCAGATGTTGGATTCAACTACATACATGGTGTCAGAGCTCCCTCAATCCTTCATGAGCACCACCTTGAACTTCAGTGGTAAAATTTGGGTGGCATTGTTGAATTATTTTTCTGTCCCTCTGGTCTCCAGCTGCTGGAAGTGCTATGAAGGACTCCAGTAGCCCAACCCTTGAGAATGGCTCTTCAGTCTTGTGCCAAAAACCTGTTACCCATCGGCACTGTCCCTCGAAAACTGCAGCACTGATTCATGGAGGCCAACATCAAAAGGAGAAAGCTGTAGGATTTCTGCAGGTGTAGGAGCATTACCTGGCTTTTTCACAGCACTTGGCTGCTCAGGATGACTGCCCCATGTGTCTGTGCAGTGCAGACAGGTATATTCTAAACCCTTCCTGCCTCCATGGAAATAGAGGAAGGGAGAAGCAAAAAATCACCGTGACTTCTGCCTATCACACAGTAATGAGAGCAATGAGTAACAGAGCTGAGAACTGTAAATCTTAAGGTTTTACTCAACAAAAAGCATCAGTTATGCTCTTTTTGCGGCCAGCTGATGTTGGAGGAGCCCTGGGCTGAAAGACTGTGCCACAGAGCATCTACCGCAAGAGCAGGTGTGATGTTTCATGGCCACTGTTGAGGAGGAAAAACCCAAGAATTATCACTTAGTTTGACAGAACTTATGTAAATGAGATGAGAATAATTAACCCCGCTTTATAAGCAACAGAGTTTCTTGACTAAGGTTACAAGCATCCCTGAGGAAGAAGAAAACTGTGTTGTTTAACTTGACTAGCAAGGGTCCTTGAACCCACTACACTGGAATGTAACTTTCATGAAATCTTGCAGCATCTTCATGTATCCATCCAAGCCCCAACAGATACATAAGTAGTCACGGAAGCTTCTCAGCCCACAGGTGCTTCATATGAGCCTGTGCATCCAAAAGGGACTTTGTGCCCTGCGGGAGGAGTCCCTGTGCTTTGGCACACACTGCAGATGCTCAAAGATGCTCAAAACAAGTACCTACAGTTATCCTTCCCTCCATGACAGAAAGTTCCCACAAACCTTTCTTCTGTCATTGCTCAGTAAAACCAAAGATGGAAGAATGAACATGCTCCAAATGCAAAGGGCAGCCGGGGGGGGAGGGGGTTGGATATAAAAGAATTAGCTCCTTCTCCTGTCATGGGCCTGGGCACAAAAGGGGTATGTGAGGACAGGCTCAGGGAGTGAGAACAACTCTGCACCATTTCTTTCAGTGACTCAGTGCTCAGCCTCCCAGCACTGTAAAACACACATACTGCACAGGCATCAGCTCATGGGGCTTGGGACTAATAGGAAAAAAATCAGAACCTGGAAACTGGTCAGCAAAAAAACCCAGCTTAGCCACTAAAATACTGCATTTCTGTCCCCAGATACAGTACAAAGCTAAGCAGGGTAGAGACACAACTGCAGTGTATCTCCAGGGTGCACAGTTAATTAACAGCAATCAGCGACTTCTCTGTCGTTGTAAGGAAGACTAAAAATGGAGAAGTAGATTGCCAGCCGTATATAAGGTTAAATCAAAATGCAGTAGCACTGGGAGAAAGTATTCAAGAAGAGTTCTGGTGAAATTTCTGGATTGCTCACTGTAGGGTTAGGATCTCCAAACAGCTGCAACCTTGGGCTGTGTGGGATAGGCCTGAGCACTACAGGGTCTCAATGCTGCTGTTTCTGAGGACACTGCATCAGACAGAAAGCATCCTTTGCGTGGGAGAATCTGTGCATTGAAATAGCTTGTTGTATAACTCAGCTTTGTATATACATAAACATATACATATTTTATTTAAAGAAGACACCATTCTCATTGCCACCACTGTACACATCTGTGTATATTTTCTGCTGAGGCAGTATGAACGTACCAAAAATAAGTGAAACTCTCTAGATCCATATATAAACCATAAAAGCCCACGCAGGCAGGGAAGTGTGGGAGACACCAAATACATGTTTAAGCACTGGAAACCACTTCCAAAGGTTATTTCTTCAGAATACTGTGGTGGCTTGTGGCAGTGATTCAGTAAGCTGTTAATACTGCTTAGCACCTGGCTCCATTTCAGGTGTAGCAGTAACACAGATGAAAAGTGAAAAAGTTTATACCCTATTTCTTTATCTGGCTCAAAGAACCTGTCAGTCACAGCTATGAATCACACAAAACCAGGACTAATGCTGCAATAATTTCCCATTCCTCAGGAGAGGAAAAACAATATGCATCACTACAAAACACGGTGTGAATATTTCAGCTGTCTCAGTGAGACACCTAATCCAGCCCTCTCAACTGTGTGGTACCTAGGCTTTATACAGCATTCCTCACAGCTTTTGCTTGAATGTGTCATTCTTGAGTCACATCCTGTATCTCTGGCCCCTTCCTTTTCTAAGCTTTAGTTTGTATCTGTAGAAAATGTCCAGGTACTGGGTTTGAGCAGTAGTTACTAAAGATTCCCTTTCAGAAGTCTTGGTGACTGCACAGGCAATCACTGCATCTCAGTTGCCCTGCTTGGAGTAGGGAGCCCAGGAAATCATTGTGCTGAACCCCCAGTTGCACCACAGCTGGGTGAAGCTGCCACGCTGCTTTCCAGACAAATGCCTGCTGAACAGCAGCAAATGCCAGTGCTGGAGTCACTGGGAAACTGGGGTGCCTTGAGTGTCTTTTGGACTGTAAAAGCAGAGCCAGTAAAGGTTTATGCTTCCCTGAAGAGGGCTCTCCATCTCAGTTTATATAAACAGCTTGCCAGTATACAACAGCAGGAAGGAAGACAAAATAAACCCCCAAAACCAACAAACCAAGACAAGATAGACAATACCTGTTGTAACTCCATCTGCTGTAAGACATGGTCCTGTTGCTGCTGACACCATCCATCTCAGGCTTGACTACAGCACTTCCAGCATTGCTCGCGTCCCGCAGGCAGCAGCTCCCGGGCTGGAAATCGAACACACCTGCCTGAGGAGGGGCCCACCGCCGGGATGCGGGCAGACACCTCCGGCCCTGCACAGGAAGCCGAAATCCACCACCGGGCAGCGGCTTCACATCGAGCTCTGGGCGCACGGAGCAAACCACTGCCCGCGCCTGGGAGGGAGAGAGGGATGAAGGGAGAGGGAAGCGGAGGCTGCGGGGGTCCTCGCAGAGGGGGCCGGCGACAGAATGTTCTCAGCCGGCCCGCAGGCACGAAGGAGCGCAGGTAATAAACTGGAGCAAGGGTGCTAAGCTGCTTAAGAGATATGCAGCGAGGCCGCGCTCAGGAGCAGCGGGCTGCCTGCCTACTGCTCCAGCACACGCGTTCCTTTATTTATTTATTTATTTATTTGTGCTGGTTGCCACAGATACGGGTCCACGGCTCTGACATCACCCGCTCCCACCCCGCGAGGGGCCCTGGGTCTCTCCCGCCAGCACGATCTTCCAGATAGACACTGATCACATTCCCCCCGCAGAGGGACAGCGCCGGGAGCCGGCTGCGGTCAGGCGGGTCCGTAGGATCATGGCCCGGCTGCTCAACCCACGGCACCGTGCCTGACAGCCCCTTGTTCAGTTCACACCAGGGTCACTTTGAGCACAGTGAAAGGGCTTTGCAGACCCCCTTGCAGTCATATTGCCTCAGAGCTGGGGCATCAGCATGACATCTATGGAAAAGGCTGCCCAGGGCAGCGGTAAAATCACTCTCCCTGGAAGTGTTCTCAAACAGTGTAGATGAGGCCCTCAGTGACATGGGTTAGTGGCGGTCTTGGCACTGCTGGGGAATGGCTGGACTTGATGATCTTAGACGTCTTTTCCAACCTAATTGATTCTGTGATTTCACATGACTCTGAGCACATGTCTGAGGCATAGGACTGAGAGCCAAGCCATGCTTTATGGCTTCTGCTGCCATTCCCCCATGAGGACCAGCAACGTTTGGTGTCAAGACTTGTGCTGAAGACCTGTGAGTCTCTCACAAAAGCATTTCTCACTTCCACCATCTCCAGGCACCACAGGGTCTGCTCCCAGGTGCTCAGTGGTGTGAACCAGACCTTGCTTGAGCACTGGACAATTTCTGATCAGTTGTCGTAACTTCAGTACTAGAGAACTGTGCAATGGCAGTTCAAACTGAATCACTTTGCACACCCACACATAAAAACCCAAACCTTCCTCAAAATTCACTTGTGTCTTTCAGAGCTTGCACCACATCTCTGCATTTTCAAGATGCTTTTTCACAGGCATGCTTTCCAACTGTGCAGTCCTGTCTTGCATCTAGTCTGGTAATATTTGCTTGCCACCAGCTTCCCAATATCATACACCTGACACATTGTCAGCTCCTAAGGATAAAATGTCCCAGGAGAAATGACTAAAAATCCCAAACACATATAACTAAGGACTGGAAGAGGATTGAGTTAATCAGGCCCAGTCCTTCATCTCACAAGCAACTGTGTCTGATGAGTGGTTTCAGGCTGAAGCTCCAAAAGCTGGTAGTGAAGAGCTTCTAGAGCTCCAATCTTCGGAGACCTTCCTGTTTCTAAATCAATGGTATTCAGAAAAAGACCAACCTGGTCTTTTATCATCCAGTTCCTTTAGTTTAAGTTAAATCTGCTTTATCTTGAATACCTGGTATCGATCTTTTCATTTCCAAACTTTATTCTGGGAAGGTGAATGGGCCAAACAATCCATTCACATCAAAATAGGCAGAACCAGCCTAAGAGCTTTCTTCATGCATCAGTTTTAATCAAAACTAAACCTTTTCTGAATATGGGTAATATTTGGCCACACTTCTTTCAAGTAGGGGAAGCACCATCCAGGTTTCCTTTAAATGGCAATTAAGATGCCCAGGCCTGAGCCTTGTTTCTTTTAACTGTGTCTACCCTGCAGTTTATCATCCTGCCTCCTGTTACAGATGCTGCTGTTGATATGTATAGACAGAGTGCTCTCATTTATCTCATGTATACCCTGCATTGAGTAACTTGGACAAAACGAACCCTCTGGAAAGCAGAGTTAGTCACAGCCAATCTCCTCCACCTACATGCATCTGCTCACTGTTGTGCACATGCTAAGAAAATTGTCAAACTGAACGGTCAGACTGAAACCTGACTATTTACTCGGCTGTTGGATCACTCAGGCCAACATTTTCCACACTGGAGCAGCTGGAAATCACCCTAAGATGCTGAGGCAGGTGGGTTGTGAAGATTTTGGGTTGACCCTGCCAAGCCTCATGGCAAATACAGCCTCTCCACATGGGCTACAACAAACCCAAACCCCACATTGAAGCTCCATACATTGCTTTGGCAGACCAATCCTTTATGGCCTATGCCTGCTTCAGGAGACCCCTCTACACACATCCTCAGTCAAGAGATGTTAAAGAGTAAAACCAAGTGCAGCCTTCACTGCTCTACTGCAGGGGAACAAGTTTGAGATCCCTCAGAGTATTACTCTGGGTGGCAGATTTAGCATCCCAAGATGCAAGTGTCTCCCTGCTTCCTGCTGGTGGGTGGCAAAGCCCTTGAATCCAGAAATGTCCCAACTCTTCCTCTCAGGAATTTCCCAACTCCTCTGTCACCAGTTCAAAACAAGTACTAGTGACTTTGACAGTGAAGTCCTTGCCTGTGATTAACTGTATCTGGAGCCTTGCTGGGCTGTGGCTTTCTGCAAGGCTTCCAGCTCCACTTCTGCCATCTGACCCCACAAACTTGTGTTACTGACAATATTACTCCAAACTTGAAAGCTGCAAAGAAGCTTTGCTGGAGAAGCTGGGGCACTCACAGCTCATGCAAGGTGAAGAGACACAAATCAGACCCACTCTGGAATTCAGTCAGAAAGAAATGTTTTTGCCATTTGCTCTGCTCCTCTACCAGTGCCGCAAGGCATGTGTCACCATGTGTTTGTGTATGGCCACATCTACACGCTTCCAAAATGAGTCATGTCTGCTCCCTGTTCCAACAGATTCTCTTCAACCACAGCAGACACGGGGCACCTCAAATCAGGCAAGTGTAGTCTGGGGGAAGCAGGGAGGGTAGGCTTCTGGATTATGATTTATTAACCACGGAATGCTTGGGGTTGGAATGGACCTCTGGGGATTATTTAGTCCACCCCCCTGATAAAGCATGGGCACCAAGAGCAGGTGGGTTCTGAATGTCTCCAGAGAAGGAGATTCCACAATCTCTCTGGGTAGCCTGTTCCAGTGCTCTGCCACCCTCAACGAAAAGGAGCTTTTCTTTATATTCAAATGGAACTTCCTATTTTTGTTGTGCCCATTGTCCCCTGTCACTGAGCACCACTGAAAAGAGTCTGGCTCCATCCTCTTGACACCTGCCCTTAAGGTATCTATCTGCACTGATAAAATCTGCTCTCAGTCAGCTCTTCTGCAGGCTGGAGAGTCCCAGGTCTCTCAGCCTTTCTTCATACAAGAGATGCTCCAGTCCCCTAGTCATTTCTATAGCCCTCTGCTGGACCCTCTCTGGCAGCTCCTGGTCTCTGAACTGGGGAGCCCAGAACTGGGCACAGTGCTTCAGGTGTGGTCTCACCAGGGCTGAGTAGAAGGTAAGGATCAGCTCCCTCTACCTGCTGGCAGTGCTTCAACTAATGCTACCCAGGATACCATTGGCCTCCTTGGCCACAAGGGCACATAGGTGGTTTATGGACAGCTTGCTGTCCACCAGGACCCTCATGGAGCTGCTTTCCAGCAGGTCAGCTCCCAGCCTGTACTGGTACATGGCATTATTGCTCCCTGGTGAAGGACCTTGCACTTGACTTTGTTGAACTCCGTCAGGTTCCTCTCTGCCCAGTTCTGCAGCCTGTCTAGGTCTCACTGAATGGCAGCACAGCACCCTGGGGTTTCAGCCACTTCTCTCAGTTTTGTATCATCAGCAAATATTAATGCTGGAGCAGCAATAAGATTACAGTTCTGTGGTACAAACACTGAGGTGCCGCACCACAGGAGAGCAACCATCCCAGTGCCATCTGGGAGAGAGTCTATGTGCTGAGCACCAAGAAAGCAGAAAACATTTCCTTTTTTCAGGAGTTTATTTTATGGCACGTGACCTTTCCAACCTAACAAATATGATCTGGAATATTGGCTTGAGCTGTTGAAATGCCACAGAAATTAAACTGGCAGCAGTACTGAAGGAAGCAGGCTGTTCCTGGATTTTCATGTTGCCACATGAAAACAAACGTGACAAATTGCCTGCTGAGTCACTGGATGATGCCTAACAGGTTTAACAATGGAAAGCCAAAAACCCAACACAGCACAACCCCAGATGAGGCAATCTGGAAATATTCTGACGTTTAAGACTACATTTTGGGCATCCCCAGACAGTCATTTTTCCAGCAACACATCACGTTTATGACCTGTTTGTCCTATCATCAGGTGTCTGTGGCTGCAGAATCTGCTCCTTCGTTACAGTCCAGCCCAAGTCCAGAGATGAGCTCTGGAGAGAGACAGAGACATGTCTCTGCACCTGTCCAGCCAGAACGATGCTGTCCAGAGCAGAGCACACGTTTACCTTCCTACTCCCAAACCCTGACATCAGCACAGGCATGGTCAGTGAATTAACAGCCAGGATCTCCCTTCCTATGAGGCAGGGCTGGCAGCTGCACCTGCCAGCACTGCTCAGGTTGTTTTCCTCACCAGGGCAAGTTCCTCAATGAGATTAAAGTCCTTCAGCAGTGCTAATTAGTGCTTATGCAATCAAGGATTTCTCCAAGCCCTCAGGGCTGCTGCCTGGACAGGATGATGCTCCTTGGCTGCAGGCAGTGGTGTTGTGCTGGGGATCTGCACCAGGGCACCAACTGCCCCTTCCCTGCTGCTTCAACAAAACAATCCTCCCCACCTCCACAGGGGCTGCCTGTGTTCAATGCCATGGCCAGGCAGTCCCAGCTGGTGAGGAAAAGTGAGCACAGAGGACCCCAAGCCACAGTAGAGGAGACCTGGCCTCCTGAGCACCTGCTGCCTCCAGCACATTGCTGGGGGAGAGTGCCAGGGAGGTGTTTATGAGATAGCAGCAAGAGAGAATTGCAACCCAGTATGTGTGTCAGCTCCAGAGTCAGGCTGACTTGAACAAAACATGTATATTGTCCAGGCAGATACTAGGACAGCAACAGGAAAACCTCAAGAAAAATCAGTTACAAACTCTGACACCTGGGTAGACACCATCCTTATATCTGCATCTAGAATAAACATCTGGGCCTCACTTTAGAGACTTGAGTTTACACCTAAGCCCAAACACAATGACCCCCTGGGGTTTAAGCATGCCCTGAGTCCATAAAGCAAGTCATCTGTGCCTCATAGTGCTTCTCACGTGCTCTGAAGAGATTTAGGAGTTAAGAACCGCCATCACTAGTTGGCACCACATGCTGTTCCTACAGCTAAAGGTACTTGACCAATAGCAATGTGAGATGCTAATAGCGTCCACAGATGCAGGAACAGCGCTGCAGAACCTGCCTCCTCACACAGGGCTTTGGTGCCTTATGAGAAGCGTAACATGCAAGTGAAAAAAAAAAACTACATCATTAAAAGAAAATCAAACCCCACAAAAAAAAAAAAACCAAAAGCAGCAAAGACAGGCTGTGAGGCACACCGTGTCCTACCACAGCAGGAGAAAACACCATAAAAGCATCTGTGCTGCTGAAGAGCAGATAGCTGTAATGAGGAGAAACACATACCAGTGGGACAAGCAGAGAGGAGTCCAGGCCATGTAACATCTCTGCCAGGGACTAATAGGCCAGTGCCTTGAATAATATCATGTTTTACACTGAGGAGCTAGGGAAGGTGGAATGCTGTTGCTTGTTTTTCCACAAGCCCTCATATTATACTGCCAAAGTAAAGCTCATAAAAAGTTGGGCTTAACAATTTTGTCTAAAAAGATATTTACATCTTTAAGAGCATCTGACGTATTTCTGTATTTCATTTTCCTTTCAAAGGATAATGCAGCTTCTAAAAATTCCCTCCAAGAGTCATTATCATTTTACTCTGCTCCCAGTACAATAAACGATCTCATTTGTCAGCCTGCAAGCACCTTGCAAACAAGCCAGCATGCCTATTTACATCTTGCAGAAAGGAAACTAAAGTAGCACAGTTTTCCTAACAGCTGCCAAGAAATCATGGCATGCACTCATACTGCCTGCAGCCTCTGGGTCTCATTCCAGCACCCTGCATGTTGCAAAGGCCCCAAGTCCTGCACATGAACAGGACAACACCGACCCTCTGCTAATCTCTGCCAGGCAGTGTTTAAAACCCTGTCATCCTTCCTGGCAGCTGTGCAATCCAGGCTTGTTTCATAGTCCCTGTCTTCATAAATACAAGGAACTGGTGTTGCGCTCATGAAAGTTCAACTTCTTTCTTCCTTTTGAGTGATCACAAAATACCATATTTACTGTATATACTACATGTGCTAAGCTTACTCTACGGAAAACACTATCATTAATAAACCAGAGAAAATGGGTGCTGATCTGTATTTTTTTAGCAGGCACTTCTTTCCTCAAGGACCCCATTACCAAAAGGACTACACACTGGTTCACCTCTTTGTACAGTCTTAATTCCTAAGGCAATCTTTCAGTAGCTTATTAGCTCTTTTCATTCCCTTGCTAATTTCCCAGAGGTGCATGTGGGAAATTTCCCCATGCCCTACACCAAACCTGAGATTGTGCTGATTGATGGTTATAGTGACCTTCATTGAAGTATTGCTCTGTTAATCAAAATGAATAATAATAATTAAAAAATAAAAATTGTTTTGACCATTCAGAATTTCCCTGAGGTTGAAGAAGGTACAAAGCAGCTCTGAACATTGACACTACATCCAAACACATCTCCCTCCTTGGGAGCACCAGTAGCATCCTGATGGTTACCTTGGGCTGCAGCAGCTCACATCAGCCCTGAAGCCCCCCAGGAGCCAGCTCTCAGCTTCGCTCCTTGGGAAGCAGCACAGGAAATTTGACACAGTGCATCTATCTACCCTGCTGCTTGCTGCCTCTTACTCAAATGGCCTTCATGGTGTAGATGGTACGTGGGCAATCCTACTCAAAAAGGCAGCATATCACTCGTTTAGATCTTTCCATCCACATGGCCCAGAGATATAAAGACTAGAAAAAAGCAGGGAGGAGAGAGCAAAAAATGGCATAAGAAAGGCCTCAGGAGAGGCAGAGAGGAAAGACACATAACTGCAGTGACACAGAAAGAAGCTAGGAGAGTAATGCAAGACCCCAAACCACCACTCAGATACAGCAGCCATATCAGACACTTCAGGCCCAGAGATAGGTTGTGAAGAATTACCTGCAAGGAACAGAAGTATCAGAAAAGATGAGTGACTTCATTGCAGATATGTTGAAGTACGTGGCCCCAGAGGTGTGCACACAACAGCTGCATGTATTGGTGTCATGGTTTAAGCCCAGCCTGCAACTCAGAAAAAAACCTACAGTCTCTCTCACTCCCCCCCTGCTTTCTCCCCCCAGCTCAAGGAGGGATGGGGAGGAGAATTGAAAGAATGCAACTCCCATGGGGTGAGACAAGAACAGTCCAGTAACTAAGGTATGACACAAACCACTGCTGCTACCAACAATAACAATAATGGTAAGTGAAGTAACAAGCAAAGAGGATACAACCACTCACACCTGCTGACCGATACCCAGCCTGACCAGGTTAGTGATCTAACCTTTCCGGGTAACTGCACCAGTTTGTATACTGAGCATGATGTGCTGTGCTATGGAACACCTCTGTGGCTATTTTGGGTCAGGTGTCCTGTCTCTGCTTCCTCCTGACTTCCCCTCTTCCCTGGCAGAACATGAGACTCATAAACTCCTTGGTCAGACTAAACATTGCTGAGCAGCAACTAAAAACATCGGTGTTATCAGTGCTGTTCCCAAGCTGAAAGTCAAAGCCACAGCACTGCACCAGGTACTAAGAAGGAGAAAAATGACTGCTACTGCTGAACCCAGGACAATTGGTAACACAGCACAGGCAAACGGACACGCTGCTTTTGGCTGAGCCCTGACCAAGCTGTCCCCTGCTCTATTCGTCAACCCTTGAGCTCCCACAGGTGCTGAGCACTCCCCAGCAAGCTCAGAGCCAACTCCTGCCTTGTGCATGCTGTTCTCCACAATACTTTGAGCAGATAATGCCCTCACTGCTGGGAGTGAGCTTCAGATGGGGAGGCAAATGGGCATAGAAGATGTCTCACAGCAACAGCAAGGTTAAGACCAAATACCAGTTTCTAGCAAGGGCAGGATGCAGGCTCTCAGCACAGAATGCCTCCACCCTGTCAGATGCCAACAGTTCAGAGCATCCTTCGAACCCTGGGGTCCTGCAGGAATGACAGTGGCAGCCCTAGCACAGAATATGGTCTTAGAGCCAAAAGGTGTTTTAAATCCCTGATCTGCACTATACGTCATTCCACTTGCTATTCCTCCACAGTTCTGGCCAGCTTTGGCATTAAGAAGCAAACTGATAATGCCTCCATTGGTTGTGTCCTCAATAGCAACTACTGACACTCCTGTAGACTTCTGTAACTACTACAGACAGTGGGTAAATTAGCCAGCCAAGGCACCCTTGCCCTTAAAGCAGTGCAGTAACAGGAACCACCACCAATTGGCTTCCAATATGAGAGTTTTTAAGCAACTGTACCTCTTGCTAGGGAAGAAACGCAGTACGAAGAGCATTACAACAGAGATGCTCAGGCTTTTTAGATTAGAATCTGGGTGTGGGAGGGAGCAAAAGTGAAATTAGCTGATTCACCCTTTACAATTAGTATGCAAAGCTTACAAGGTAAGTTATTGAAATGGCATGGGAAATGGGGATTACTTCAGGACAGCAGAACAGGAAGTTCATAAAAACATGAAAAAGTTAATTTGAGATTTTGCAGTGAAAACCAGGCAAATGCCCACAAACCCACACACATACCTCAGGCTTTCCCCTCTGCTGGGAAGCAAAAGCTTTGTCACCTCAGTGCAGTGCCAGCAGCCAAAATCAAGATGGCCCCACACCTCAGACGAACACCATCTTCGGGAGAGCTGGCAAAAAGCACCAATACAGCTCCATGCTGCTGTCAAGCCCTACTGCATCTCAGGGGTTTGTGTGAAAGTGACAGGTTTCCTGATGCAAAACATGTACACCCCAATTACACTTTCCAGCTCTTTAACATCATTTTGAAATAATGTAACTTTCAGATATGGAAGAAAGTCACTTGATCCTGTTCTGGCTGAAAAGAGTGGGAAACAGGACTGTATTCCCTATTTGCATATCCAGAGCCCTACAAAGGCATTAGAGTTAATACTAGTGGGAAGAAGCCAGCACAGAGCAGCTCCTGGCAGCAACGAGGCCCAGGTCCTAGGGTCTGGCAGTGACAGATACCTTCCCAGACACCTTACAAAACCAACTAACCATGGTATTAGACCTGGCAGATGTTGATAGCATCATGAAGGTGGCTATTGCAACGAGGATTTTAATGATCTCAAGCTGGTTGTTCAGGAGAAAGATAAACAAGAGAGGTCTCACCGCCTTGTAATTACAAAAAAGAACAAGAGGTTAAGACAGCTTGTTCCAAAAGGCAACTGGAGTAGAGAGGCGTGCAACTTCACTGGGCAACTTGCACATTAGGAAGCCACAAGATAAGAAAATGTACCAAAATATTCAGAATTCACCAGGTGTTGTCCCTCTCATTTCCCAGAAATACAAGTGGCTGAATGGGTATTTTAAAAGCAGTGCTGGGGGGGACAGAAAGGTTACAGTGAGCGCGTGGTACTTTACAAAACCTTGAAAATGCAGGCCTCGGAATGATCAAAAGTCAATCTTTTGAATGAGAAGGACTGACCGCTTAAATAGAAGCCTCAGTTCACATTGACAGAGTGGTACTCTATACTTGCAAATAATAAAAGTCAGAACGAGACACAGAATGAGGAAAGAAATAGGACTGAAAGCCATTTACAGTGAAACAGGAAGCCAGCAATCCAGGAATATGACA
This sequence comes from Forpus xanthops, assembly GCA_032466535.1. NCBI lineage: Eukaryota > Metazoa > Chordata > Aves > Psittaciformes > Psittacidae > Forpus > Forpus xanthops. The sequence goes on from JASSUY010006752.1 coordinate 34,947, forward strand.
TTCTTCCAAGAGGCAATTAGGGACAGGCAGATTTTATCATTTGCAGGAGAAGCATTAGAGCACACGTGAACTTTCTTGTTTAGAAGACACAGCAGGTGTTGCCTGAAAGTTGATGTAGGGGGAGAAGTGTTAGAAAGTTGTGTCAGTTTCAAAGGTCAGCACCACATTCAAGAGATTTCCTGGCTCCTCAGGGAAATGCCAGGCCTGGATGAAAGGGACATTTTTCTCCTGCTAACAGCAACCCTCATTTAGATGTATTATTTAGTGGGACACAAAGTACTTATACATAGCTTTCCGACTGCAAATTCTACATGTTGCTAATGATACATAAACATTACTCATTTTATTTTGCCTCCTGTACTCCTGACACAGATGGTGACTATGAGAGCTTGGCAAACTATAAAGAAATTAAGGATTTGAACTTTAGTTCACATGCATCTAACGGTTTAGATTGCAAGCATTCTTCCTGCTTTCCACATGAGTTTCTTCAGAACTACTATTTATAAATCGTTGTTTTTTCTCTCACTACTACCCGGTTTTGACAGAGTTCACAGAACAAAATACTCTGAAATAGCACTGACACATGCCCTGTTTAATTATAGCTCAACAGCTTTGTTATGGTTCTTATCCTTCATTCCTACCCTGCTTGTAAAAATAAGAACTTGAACTCTGCACAAGGATCTCGGCAAAAGCAGCCCTGAAACTACTCAGTAATATGCCTACCAACAGTGACATCTCGTGGTTGCCAATAAATCGTTCCCTGTGCAATTCACATTAACTAGGCCGGCAGCTACCGGTTGCAGCAGCTGCTACAGCTTCGGTTGAACCTTTCAGGGTGGTAGTTAGCAGTTTTCTTTAGCCATTCTCACCTCCTTATGCCTTCACCATAACTTTATTCCACATGGCTTTTATTGCTGTTTTTAATCCCACCTTTTTTCCCTTGCTTAGATGTGGATCGCTGACACAAGTCATCACAACAAAAACAAAACACACCATTTAGTCCTGGGAAACCTTCCCTCTATATAGATGCTTGTCTTACCTATTCAGACCACAGCTTTTCACAGAGAGGACAAACTTGTGTCCTGTTTACATGGTGGACTGGATATGTGATCCCAGACAAGTCTCAAAACACTACTTCACAGAATACTTTATAATGCATGTAAGCTATTTGTATCACCAGAGTAAGTTTATTTTCTTATATTTCTCATAAGAAACATGAGATCATTCATAGAAGTATCTGTTCTGTGCTATAGCTCTTCAGCAGCCCAGTTCAAGTGAAATACCTGGAGAAGAGAGGGCTCTGAGCAGATCTTATAACTGTTTCCCAGGACCTAAAAGGGGCTTACAAGAAATCTGGAGGACTTTTACAAGAGCATTTAGAGATATGACAAGGGGGGGGATGGCTTTTAACTGACAGAGGGCAGATTTATATTAGATATTAGGAATAAATTCTTTACTGTGAGGGTGGTGAGACACTGGAACAGGTTCCCAGAGCAGCTGTGGATGCCCTATCGCTCTAAGTGTTCAAGTCCAGGTTGCACAGGGCTTACAGTAACCTGGTCTTAGTGGAAGATGTCCCTGGAACTGGATGAAAACTGTCTCTAGTACATGTTAACTCATGACTAGGACTAAGAGACAAAGAACTAAGCGGTTTTGTCATTGTCCCTACTTGCATTTTTGGTGCCCATACTCTGCTATGGCAACTTTTCCCTCTCTACAATACTTCCATGTCAGAAACATTTTTCAAATATGTAGTAATTTAGAAAGTGTGAGTGTCACTACAAGTTACTGAGTACCAAATACTGTGGGTCTTAATACAGCTCACAGCATCCATTTTAAAAAGCAGCTGAACAGACTATGACTTGTTCAAGGATTAAGATTTTGAACATACTTCTACTTAACCCCTATTAAAACCCAGAATCTCCTTCAAACCTGCAATTTTAACTTAGCTTTCCAATAGAACCAGGTAATCATGGCAAGAAAAGCTGTATTTACAAAAGTGCAAGCACTGCATTTACCATTTGGGACGCTCTGAGCAAGTGCTCATCTAAACAACTTCAAGCTTTGAGGTCTGGGCAGATTGCTGCTCTGCAGTAGGTCAGCTGAACAACATAGGAAACACCCCAGTGCCCCCACATTTCCAATTTGAGCGTTTTTCTAAATTCAGTTTGAGTGCTTAGAGTGGTTTTGGTACATGAGAGTAATCAACTTCCAAAATCTGTCTAAATTAAGTGAACAAATGCATTCCCTGTTTAGCAGATTCCTGAGCTTTCCTAGGCAACACACTTCTAAATAAGTGCAGACAACTTTTGGCAGTGCTTGGCTTGTGGTGACTGACTTCAAGAATCTTCTATTTGGAATAAGCTTATTAAAACTTAATAACAAAATTATATGGTAAGGTCAGTCAATGATGGCTACAGCAATACCACAGGTGAAATCTTGTCACATAAAGTGATGTTAGAAGAGCGTTAGCTAGAATTTTTGTATGAATCCAGACTTGAACTTTATCAGCAATGACTAACCACAAGGACATGCATAAAGTCAGAGTTTTCCTTGGCATTCAGTGGGTGTTAACTTATTCCAAATATGCTTTACTTTATTAACCCTTTTACAACAGCACATGTCATTACATGCTCCTACACTGGGCTAGCCACTTAAGAACAGGCCAAGTCACAAAAGAGCAGTTTTAGAAGAAGTAACATAATACTTCTGGAAATTTCCCTCTTCACCTCTATACGTTAGTTAGCATGAGTACAGATGCAGAAGAGTTACTAGATCAGAGAAAGCAAATACATCAATCAAAGCAGGCATACACAATTATAGTGTACTTACATGGAAGTATTTCTTCCCCAATTATGGTCCATACACAAAACATCACTAATTACAGAAAAACGCTTTTGCCTATGAGCAAGTCAGTCTCCTCATTCAGCAGAGTAGCAGGCTCAGCAGTGTGAGATTCCAGAAAGAAGAGTTATTCTGTGCTTTGAAGCAAAGGCCCAGACCTTCCTTTTCTGCTCTAGGAGGAGCAGGAAGTCATGTCCTCAACATAAAATGGACATGGAACTGTAGGAACAAGTCCAAAGGAGGGCCATGAGGATGATCAGGGGTCTGGAGCACCTCCCATATGAAGATAGGATGAAAGAGTTGGGGCTGTTCAGCCTGGAGAAGAGAAGGCTGCATGGAGATCTCATAGGAGCCTTCCAGTATATGAAGGGGGTCTATAGGGATGCTGGGGAGGGACTCATCTTTAGGGACCGTAGTGATAGGACAAGGGGTAATGGGTTCAAACTTAAACAGAGGAAGCTTAGATTGGATATGAGGAAGAAATTCTTTACTGTGAGGGTGGTGAAGCACTGGAATGGGCTGCCCAGGGAAGTTGTGAATGCTCCATTGCTGGTGGTGTTCAAGGCTGGGTTGGACATAGCCTTGGGTGGCATGGTTTAGTGGGAGGTGTCCTTGCTCCTGGCAGGGGGTTCAAACTAGATGACCTTAAGGTCCTTTCCAACTCTAACTATTCTATGATTCTATGATATTTGGGATACATCTTCGGCACCCCAAATTCCTCAAGTGTGAATCGAAATGATTCATGAATGTGGCCTTGAACTGAAGTAACTACAAACATAAGTTACAGATCTTTAAGCATTTCTTCTGGCTGGTAAAGTCATAAGAAACTCTCAAGTTGACAGTTAAATTGATGTCCTACAGCAAGGCAGCAATACTGCAAATTCACAAATAATCCAAGGCAGACAGATCGGGGCTACTACTTTTGAGAAGACTGGCAAGGTCGCTCTTGCACCGTGCAAGCTCCACACTAGGGAGAGAAATGCCATCTTTCACCACTACCTTCAGATATAAGAATTGGAAAAGCATTGAAATACCTCAAGATGTTTGGAACTGAGGACCCCCTAGATCACTATTACTGTATGACTTTTCCAAATACCAACTTCAAGTCTGAAGAGTAGGATCAAAACAGCTGCATATAATAGTATCTTAGAGTGTTATATATGAACCTTTCTCAAAAAGAGACCATAATTTTACATAAAGATCTCCCTCCACATTCCCTGCAGTAGAAGCCTTAAAACATATGCACAGGAATATATTGTCTTAGTTAATAAATATAGAGCTGACTTCCACAGCAGCAGCTGGTGGTCCCATTTCTATTTAACTTGCTTGTACAGTTTACCATGTGCTTAGCATCAACCACCTCGAAGATATTCAGCTTTCCCTATGAGGAAAAGCAACGGTGTGGTGCTCTCCACCTTCTTTATGAATTACGGAGTTACACATTAAAGGACCTATCTATATCACAGTCTACTATTTAAAAACCAGTCTGTCATGAGTGCAATGTTAAAAAAGGGTAAAGAAAAAATAAAAAAGATGAAACTTGAAGGTATTTGCACCTCAGAAATTCAGCCTCAACACGCATGCTGAAATTTGTTGCCTTAACTCATTCTCATGCCTCACATCCAGTGACTTAACTCCAGAGAGCTTTGAATATTTAAGAAAACATGTGGTGTTTGCTACAGATTGTAACTTCTTACATTTGACTTGAAAAATGTAGTCCATCTTAATTTGCACTTCCACTGTAACTTCTTGCTTGAATCTTCTACACATATTATTCGTAAGTAGCCTTTCGGCAACCAGCAGCTTTATTTAAAGGGGATGGGCTGGGGGGAGCTATCCATGCTTTCCAAACAGTTTTACACAACCTTATCTAAATAACACAAACAATAATTAGATTTCTCTGCTATGCACAACACTAGCATTACTTCTAGGTTTAACACTTTGCTGCTCTACAGGTAACTGAACTTAAGCACTGTTTTCTCAGCAGATGTGACTATGAGCATAGCAACACAACAACTGTTGACTGGACCGCTGATTACATACTCCAAGTCAAAACAAACATCAGCTTTTATCATCTGTTACGGTTTAAATTGATGTAGGCTTTTTTTTTTACTTCCAAGCTTGAAGAAAGGTTGTGTACGGGTACATGTCTATCTCCTAAACAGGTCTCATCATGCTCTTTTTCCCCCCACCCCCAGAAAAATTCAGGTTTTGGAGCAGAGTCAGAAAGAGGCAATGTGCTTACCCCTTATAATGGTTAGATCATCTTTAATTCTAGCACCTGAAGTTATACAAGGGTTTGCTTAATAATCAAGTTTCAAAGAACTGTTGGACACATTCAGTAAGGTGACAACTGTGCAATACCACTCAGTATTTCAATATCAGGGACCATACTCTTGAATTGTTTAAACACAATCCACAGAACTCAAAATTAAACAACCATCTACAGTTTAACTAAACAATCAGTTAAAAGTCTTACAATTTAATAATTCACATAATAGTCTTTAGTAGGGGATACTGGAACTCATTAAAACACAACACTAGATTTTACTCTATGGGTGTGTTGGGCAGGCACATAATTTGGCCTTTCTTGGGTATAACCAAAGAGTAAGGAGAAGTTTACCACAGTTTGGCAAATCCCACATTTTGTCAGTTAAAAGTGAACTGTGAGAATTAAATACTCATCTTTACATATACACAAGTTATGCTGTGAAAGCATATTTGCTTACAAACATATAAAAATACTTGTTAACTAGTTTGATAAGAAAATAATGTATAAAAGTATATAGCAAAAACATTTAATCATCTCTGACAATGGAAAGATCAAATTCATTTTTATATCACATGAAACAAAAACAGCTACAATTTTAGTTTTCCTTAAACCCTTACCCAAAAATACAAAGGAAGACAGAATTTGTTTCCAAACAAATGATGTGAAATTTCTTACTAAGCTGAAATGCCTCAAATCCAGAATGAGCTCAGGTATTTGGCCATATCCCAATAGTAGTAGTAGTAGCTGTCCTGTAGCTGTTCTGGATTCATAAAATAAATACAGTAGACTGTTTTGGCCACTGAAATAAAACTGCAGCATAAGTGAGAGATGAAAATTTTTGCTGACAATGAAATTCAGTGTAGGTTTCTTAAGGCTAGCTGAATACTCAAAGTCTAATTTAACTGAGGGCAAAAAAAGCCAATCCACCCCTTTTTTAAAAAGTATTCTCTATACTTCAATATAGGTCTTTGTAATAGCTAAAGAAATTTCAGAAGTAAAAATAAATTAATTCACAAGAGACAACTTATGCATGACTTCAACACCTTGACCTACACGGTTTTGTTTCATCTCCTTTGCGAATAAAACTCCACAAGGTGCAAGCTCTTAAGGGAGAGGAGGAAGAACTGTGGTATTAAAGAAACAGCCTTAGTGTTTTGCTTTGAAGTCTGCCCCAGGATGACCGAGTCTTCTTCAAGAACTATTTTGCCAGCTTCTTGGACTAAGGCTATTCTGGTGACCACTTTTAGGACATGCACATGTAAGGCTAGACCAATACCAGAAGTGATGTAAAATGGTGGAAAATAAAAAATAATCTGGCAGTTGATAGCTTGGCTCTTGGGATTCTCAGAAAATAACACAATGGCAGCCTTTCTTGTCTTTTTCTTTCCGTGTTGGCTCTGGTGAAGGAGGACACTCTTGTTCTTGAAACTTCCTGAAACAGATATTTCAAATTAAAATTCAGAGAATCATTTTCAGTTAAATAAAAATAAACACTGTATTTTAAGTTATGGGGTTTATATCCTCATGGAGGATGGACTTACTTTTGACATTTAAGCTACTGACCAAAGCACAGTTTCTTTTGAGATTTGCCTTTTTTTTAATAAGAAACACCATTTTTTTACAGAAGGCCAATCTCAAATTTAGTGTATCAGGCTAACTTACTGGGTGATCAATAAAATATGAGAGATGAAGGTAAAGAAAATATTTTTTCAAATACATATTACATTCATGTTAACACTTTCCATAATACACAAGAACACTTTATAATAGAGAGCATTGGCCAAAGCTCCCAGGAAACAACAGGCAGAGTTTTCTCAGCAATTTCCCACTACATTTCAAAACACATGTTGTAACAGTCCATTAATCATAGAATCATAGAATAGTTAGGGTCGGAAAGGACCTTAAGATCATCTACTTCCAACCCCCTGCCAGGGGCAGGGACACCTCACACTAAACCATGCCACACAAGGCTATGTCCAACCTGGCCTTGAACACCGCCAGAG